>JAQYXR010000996.1:0-45757 GCA_030545055.2 Neoaliturus tenellus
AGGGAAGGAAAGAGAGGGGGTATTTATTTCAAATAATTCGCATAACTTTCGACTAAAATAAGATAACTAAATTCTTCCTTAACTAAAATGTTCGTCTTACATAAACCTTTTCAATGATGTATCGCTTGTCCTAATCCGTTAATCCATTATCGATTTATAGGCATTTTAATTTTCGGGGGGGGATTTAATCTCCATTTTTTATGGGGGGGGTTCCGCTTGATTAGTCACCGGGGGGGGGCGGTTCCGCTTGATTAGTCACCGGGGGGGGGGGGGGGTTGGTCATTGACCCTTCTGAAAGTGGGTCAAGTTCATTCAAGACTTATAAAGAACCAAGGTGATGGGAACAGTAGTAACTGTTCCCACCACCCTGTTTGCCTAACGGTTCCCACTCCCAACCCACTAGTTACGTTCTGCGAGGGACATCGACGCAATTTTGTTTGGTCCGTCCGCATTCAAGCGTAACGTCCCGGCCCGCATTCAAGCGTAACCACTAATTACAAGGGAAACTGGAACAGCTAATGCAGAAACGCAACTCTAACACCCACCCAAGCTAATCCCACCCATCATATTCCTTAACAAAATGCAAAAAACCTAGTCCGCTACCTACTATTTGCGGATGTCCCACCCCTTCTAAGTGAAGTTCAACCGAACTTCTGAATTTACATTTAATCTACCCCCTATCATCTAGCTGAAAGGCAAAACAACAACATTAATTATTAATACCAACACTTAAAAGTAACAACACATCATTATTAAATATCAAATAATTCAACACAACCAAATACCATCATTATTCTTAAAATTAATACACCTTAACGCTAAACACAACTTATAACTAACATCGCAATGCGCAAATTAATTCTTAAATTAATCGCAACTTACAACTAATATTTACACACACACACACACACACACACACACACATACCACATTGCATTAAAGAACGCAACGTAGTATAAGAAGTTCAAATATATATAGGCCTACTATATATTTGAACCTCTTACCGAGTCGCCAACGACTTTTCGCTATGAAAACTCGTTGACGACTGACGCGAAAATCTGGCTCGTATCGCTCCTCGGGTTTTCAAGTGGTGGGGGTAATTAATGCAGTGGTGGGGGAATTGTTTCACTCCAGTACGGTCTTCAATCCACTCCAGTTCGCAGCAGTGTAAAAATGAAACGAAGGGGTGGGGGGTGGCGCATGCGCAGCGACGTAAAATCCAAGGTTTGAGGTTAGAACTTTCCGTGCACAGTAGAGCTAAATTGAGTAATACAGGACTCGGCGCATGCGCAATAGCGAGGAGTGATTCCGATCCGGAGAACTCGTTGCATTCGCAGCAGCGCTAAAGTGAGTAATACAGACTAGGCGCATTCGCAGTAGCGCTAAAGTGAGTAATACAGGACTAGGCGCCGTAGCGTGAAGTTGGCTCACTCCAGTACAAGTTATAGCAGCATAAAAATGAAACGAAGGAGTGGGAGCGGCGCATGCGCAGTGACGTAAAACCAAGGTTTGAGGTTAGAATTTTCCATGGTGGCTGCCATGTTTAATTCAGTTTCATTCAAACAATAGTAGTTTATGGCTGGCATGGGATGTGAAGTGTGGTAATTAGATGGGGTTAGCAACCGGTCGTGACCGGCCATTGACCGGTCATCGACCCGGTGGGGTTCCGCTTGAGTGAACACCGGGGGGGGGGATTTAATCTCCATTTTTTATGAGGGGGGGGTTCCGCTTGATTAGTCACGGGGGGGGGTTCCGCTTGATTAGTCACCGGGGGGGGGGGGGGTTCCGCTTGATTAGTCACCGGGGGGGGATTTAATCTCCATTTTTATGGGGGGGGGGGGGTTCCGCTTGAGTGAACACGGGAGGTTCCACTTGGGCGCTCATGCGGAACCGATCTTCTCACGCGATAACCGTTATAAAAGAAGATTGTTCATCGCGCCGCGACCATTAATTAACTCGCATTTGTGTTGTTCGCATCCTTCCTACTCATTACATATACGTTTCGCCAACTTCATTATACAAGTCTAATTGCTACTAACCTGGAGTTTCATTTACATTAGCACATGTCGTCCTGTTTGAATCACCTACGCGAGCTCGACGTTATATCTCATTCATCTGTCTTGTTCTGACTTCTACACGTCTGATATACTTCTTGTGATGGATACGCAATGTTTAAAATTGAAACTTTTGCGGACACAACATATATTACGAAGTAATTCCAAACCTTCTGTTTCAAAGATTAAAACTAATTTAACAAAAGTAAGGAAGAAATTAAGTTTTAACCCGTTATACTCTGCTAGAACTTCGCAAGTTAGCGTTGACGATAGTGTTATTCACAACATTTTGCGTTCAATGTTACGTTTCCACAACTTCGAACTTGTTACACCTATCGACTGTGTTCAGCAGGTTTTCATATTTTACCCCCACCCTTCCTTATATAAGCGCGCTCACGACAATTCCTGTTTCATTGTTTTGTACACTCTTCAGCTAACATGAACTAACTTTTAATTTATGCACAGTTTTAATTCAACCCCGGTTAATTTATGCGCAAATTTAGTTCAACCCCCAGTTGTTGAATTTCAGTTTTGAACTAACTAATAATTTATGCGCAAATTTAGTTCAACTCCCAATTGTTGAATTTCAGTTTTGAAGCAACTTTTAATTTATGCGCAATTTTAGTTCAACCGAGCGCCATCTCCACTCCCCCCATTGATTAATTCACCATCTGACAGGCCGGAAGCTCTAGACCCCCCATTAACTGACATCTACAGTCACGCATATATTTCGACGCGTCATGTTTCATTCTTCATTCTCGTTCTATCCGCGGAACTTAACACTTCTATTTACCTTCTCTCTCTCTTGTTATGACTGCGCTATGTTTGAACTGACTTTTATTTTCGTTCAACTGTTAGAGTTTTTATTAACACCGTCGAATTACAATTAATTTTTAATTTATGCGAAGTTTTACTTCAACCCTGGTTAATTTATGCGCAAATTTAGTTCAACTCCCGATCGTTGAATTTCAGTTTTGAACCAACTTTTAATTTATGCGCAAATTTAGTTCAACACCCCGATTGTTGAATTTCAGTTTTACACTAACTTCTAGTTTCGTTCAACTATTAGAGTTTTTATTAACACCGTCGAATTTCAATTTTGAACTAACTTCTATTTTATGCGCACTCTTCGCTCAACCGACCACCGACGCTCTCACCATCTCCACCCCGACATCTATTGTCCCCACTTCTGGCCCAGCGGAAGCTGCGTGCCGTGGCACGTGGCTTCCGGTGACGTCACTTCCGGGCCAGAAGTAACCAAAACACACTACTTTGGTTTACGTCTGTCTAATTGCATACACATATTATGTAAAGATTTTAGACGTTCGAAAGCATTGAAAGATAATAAATTACTCGTAAAATGTGTCTTAACAACGCACAATATATCATGCTTCCTTTGCATCATGCTTTTTACTCAATAGTTAAAAAAAATGTGTCATAACATTTAAAGTCCTACCTTTGAATTTACCTTAACTAGTAAGACCGTTTGGTATTTTAATAGACACAATAGTATAAGATTTTATTTACCAATATATATAATCCATCATGAGTTTTTAGTTCCAAGAAACTTTATATGCCAGAGAAATGGGGCAAGGAGGAGATAATATCAAAGGTTGCGTGACAGAATATCGTATCAACAGTGTCTCAGAGTAAACATACCAGAGGTTTCTAGGTTTACGCAATCCTGGGTTATTGCGGTATTTATATTTAATCGAAATTATGATTAAGGGGGACCGTAACCTTGATTTTATAATATCATTTTTAGTATTACAAAAAACGAATTCCCAATACGTTTGTTTTAAACAAATATTCTTCTAAAATATTTTTAAAATTATGTATATATGTCAGTGTGGGTCTCTATGTAAAGTTTTCGTTCTTAATGCCTTATTATAATACTACTAGTCCAAATGAATTATAAAACTAATACAAAATAAAAAAACATCTCTTAAAATTTGATATATTTTTAGCTATGACTTGTATATTAATAACTCCAGAGTCGCTCCGTTCAAAAATTTATATTCTTACATTGTTAATCTTCATAGGTGTAAATCGACTTTAAAATAGAATTTTGGTATTTATCTTTTTATATTGGCTACTCATCACTATTAGTACAAAAAATTCGACAATTACTCGTTCTAATAGTGATGAGGAGCCAATATAAAAAGATAGATCATATACCATCACAAACGAAACATGCCGTAAGGAACTAAAGAATTTAGGTAGTTTAAATGGAAAAGTCACCCATATAATCAGGTGATTGATTGTCTGACTTCAAAAGTCTTCAAAAGTCTCTTCAAAAGTCTGAAGACTACTTCAAAAGACTTGGTAAATACAGGAGTTTTATCGGTTACAGCTGTCAAGAGCATTGCCTTCAACTATTGACAGTCTTTAAATAAACATAATTATAATAATGCCATGACTTCCAAAGGTCAATTCTTTTCTTAAGAACACAACAATTTTATCCATTTACATATAAATAAAATTAACGAAGTAAAAACTACCAATACATGGTCCTATACTATTTTAATGATACTTCAACCTTTACTTATTTTATGTAATACATGAAATAAATACGGGGTGTCCCGGAACTCTCTGGAACCCTTTTGTATGTTTGTTCTTTGCATCGAGACAAGAAAAAAACATTATACAAATAGGGGTTAAAATGCTTCGTTTAGCCGCTACCCGACATTTTGTTTTACACACATAATAAACTTTATTTCCGTAACGGATGGTTGCATTAAGTTCATATTTGGGATGAACCTTTATCACACCAATGCCCATTTTCAAGAAAAAAATTATTTTTACGCTGTATATTTTCAAAATGGATGCCATTTCAATTTTTCAAACTCAAATATCTGAAAATCGGTAAATTTTATAAAAATTTTAAAAAACACAAAAAAGTTGCCAAATTAAATTATCTAACCAATAAAACCAATTTTGTAAGAATTTGACTACAAATAACGGAATTATTGGGATTTTTCTTTTAAAATGGCCTTAATTTCCATTAATTATAATGCAAAACCAATGTTTTTATGGAGAATAACCGCGATAACTCCGTTATTTGTCGTCAAATCTTTATGAACTTGGTTTTATTGGTTAGATAATTTAATCTGGCAACTTTTTTGTGTCTTGTAATTTTTTTTTTTTTTTTTATTTACCGGTTTCAGATATTTGAGTTCGAAAAAATAAAATGGCCGCCATTTTGAAAATATATGGTGTAAAAAACTAACTTTTTTGTAAAAAATGGGCATTGGTATGATAACGGCTCACACTAAATATGAACTTAATGCAACCATCCGTTACGGAACTAAAATTTACTATGTGTAAAAAAAATGGAGGCTAGCGGCTAAACGAAGCACTTTAGACCCCTATTGTATATAATGTTTTTTCTTGTCTCGATGCAAGGAACAAATATACAAAAGGGTTCCAGAGAGTTCCGGGACAACCTGTATAATATACAGGTTAATTTTTTAATGAGGTGAATAAGTTATAATGATTCTTTCTTCTAACCACCTAATTAAATAAACATTGCTTATAATTAAGATTATTACAAATTTCATAAAGGATTTTAGGTACACAAACTGAGTACACGATAAATTCAACATTTTTACATGAACCACACTACAATAATATTAATATTTATTAATCAAATTAACGCTCTCATTCACACACTAACACACCTAGACAGCACGTCATACCGCCACAGTCATCCAGAATGGATAATATTAATTCTTCAAGGCATTTACAGAATAGATACCTAAAATATTTATTGTTACCTATTATGTAATAACAGCCGTAATAACTATAAAGTGTTAAAATGAAATTCTTCATGCTGTAGGCGTTAAAAACGCTTTAGCTTTCATCAGCAGCAGCGGTCGGTTTCATATAAAATAAGGCTAACATTTCACCGATATAGACCCTCGTGTCCGGCGCCCCTCAATTAAGTCTCGTCCTGTTGTGTATTTGTTTAGTGTGGTACAAAAATTAGCGAAGAATGTTTAAATTATGTGACATTTGTCAAAAACCGACATCCATTGAGTAATGGTCTTATTTTACAAGAAATTGAAGGGTTGAGCGTTCGAAACGCGTAGGAAGAAATCCATTTTGACACGTCGGGCTGTTATTACGTAAGTAATAAAGTAGTGTCTTTTGGCCACTCCTGGCTCAGGTCAAGGTCATTGGTTGGAAGTGGCAGGTGTGGGGTTGGAAGTGTGGGGTGGGGGTGACAGTGATGGATGGGTTTTGTAAGTGGGTCAAGGTCATCCGGAGGGGGTTTTAAAAAAGTGGGAGCCGCAGGGGCTCGGTGGGAATGGGGAGGGGTGGGGTGGCGCCGGGCCGCGGGAGGTTTTAGTTTATTTTTAAAATTAAATCAAAGTCGTGTTCTTGTGCAGAGAGGTGTTGGAGTGCCGTCCACTGGTGAGGGAGTGGTAGACGCCGAAGGTGGTGGCGAAGAGAAGGTAGACGCACAACATGCACAGTACGCATTTGAACAGTTGCAGCAGGCGAACCATCCCTTGTTGATTTTCCGTTTCCAATTGCAGTCTGTTGATCTCTAGTTTGAGTATGTCCTCTTCCAATTGTGTTTAAGTGAAAAATCATCCATCATGTTTGTGTGCTTGTTTTAATTTCTGTTGGTGAAACGGGAGCGGTGTTGACGGTCGGAAAGTTGGCGATGAAATGAGAAACGAAGATGAGGACAGGGCATATTTACTGGAAAGTGGTGGGGGGTTAAGAAAAACAGTTGTGTGTCCGATCAAACGTCATCGTCAGCTGTTGGTGTATGTTTGGATGATGCAGGAGTGAGTTCTAGCAAACCATCTTCATCTTCACTCTTAACTCTATCGCATGTTGGACAACCGTAAGCAAGTTCCAAATTCATAGTGATGCAGTGGAATTTGTCTATAATATCTTCTAAAGTTTCCATTATATCTTTTAAATCATGTCTTGTTCTAATTACAAAAGTAGATTTCATTAGTGCTAGCGGATCGTTGTTCATCGTACGGGAGTCGGGAAACAAATGGTGAGCGTCAGTCAGCGGCTCGCTTATATGCGGGCAAGGGCGGTGGAGGGGGAAGTGGAGGGGTGGTGGCGTGGTGGGGGAAGTGGAGGGGTGGTGGCGTGGTGGGGGAAGGGTGATATACCCCCATGCGAACCGTTGGCCAGCGAAACGCCGCTCGGGTAGGTAGTAGGAGGTGTACTAAGATAAGCATTAGTTGTATTTTTAAGTTAGGAATACTAATAATGTTTGTAAATTAAATATTAAATATTAAATTTATATTTAACCAGAGCTTGCATTTGTTGTTCCTCGTCGTTTAATTCAACAATTTTAACACCATTAGTTGTCTGTTCCTCTTCCTCTGCACTTTGTGACGATGAAGACATGGAGGTGGCAGACATGATGAGGATGAAAATATTTTGGTAGGATTGACGTATTGCACTGTGATGTTGATCCATCTTAAAGGATAGGTGTCAATAAGTGTAAGTAAGTTTTGGAATAGGGTTTCCATCTCTTCTCTGTCGGTAATTAAATGTTGAAAGGAAATGAATTTATCATCCATGTTGTTGTCAGTGCGAGTAATGAAATAAGAATGAGAAGCGTATCGAATGATCCGTAGAATATATGTTGTAAAAAATAAGTGGTGGGGGTAATCTCAAGGTCAATCAAATGGAGTTTTAAAAAAGGGCTGCAGTCAGTGACTACAGCTATACATCTGAAGCTTCAACAGGATCAGTAGACCAATCTGATCTGTACTTGCACGCACTTATGATACATGTACAAAAGTCGTCTTTATAATATGCATTGCACTCTCGACAATTGACAAGTTTTTCCGGATGAAATATGATACACCTCTGGGGACAGCAAGTGTGGAAGTATCGTGATTTATAAATCTTGATGGTTCGCAATTCCGGTGGTGGTAGTTACTTTGTCTTGCATTTGCAGTAATAGGATCCAAAGAATTCACACTTTGTACAAGCTAATCCATCTACCATCCATCTTCCTAAATCGGTGCATTTTTGTTCACAACAGTAGCGCGGTGCGTCCTCGTTTTTCTTCTCTTCCATGTTGGCGCTTCTAAGTGTTGGCAAGAAATGAAGTTGTATGTGTAGGATAGCGTGTTTTATAGACTAGAAAAAGTGGTGGGGGTAATCTCAAGGTCATCCAAATGGAGTTTTAAAAAAGATCATCTTACAAGTGTAAGATGTATTTATTTAAGATACTGAGTTTACATCTTGTTTGTATTTTTCTTTTTCTTCTTTAGCCATGGCGATGAGATCTTCAGTGGAGAGTGGATGTACTTCAGAAAATTTTAGAATTAATTTTGGTTGGAATCCCTCTTTAGTCAATACTTGAAGATCGGACGTCATTTGTTCTACACTTTGATAGTCTTTTCCGTAGATTTTTCCATTGAATTCAATCATCATTCTGTACAACATGGTATTAGTAGTTGTTTTCGCTGCGTCAGTTGGAGAGTAAATGATGATTCTGTTAGGTTACACGGTGCTTTTATAGATGCTATAGCGACCACTTGATATTATTTAACATTAGTAATATTTCTGGAACTTAACATTACTTTGAGTAGATTGTGTTGTAGTTGAAGGTTGTGTGGAAACGAATACTTCTTCGTTGCAGAACTTCTGTTTAGGAAACATCCTCATGTTGTTAGCGTAAACATCAATATTTAAACGATAACCACCGGCAAGTAACACTCGCAGTTCATTAGTAAAATCGTCGAGTTCTTCAAAAGTTGTAATGGTGGTGGTATCATATGATGCACACTTAACCTTAAGAGACATGTTGTTATTCGTAATAACTGGAGAGCCAACAGAGATGTGTACAGCACGAAAGGTAGTCGTAGACTGATGAGATCCTCAAGAAAATTACGGCCTTTATATACCCTCGAAATTAGGTCAAGGTCATCCAAACGTGTTTTTAAAAAAAGCAACATAAAAAAAGCAACATGTTGCCTTTTCTTATTTTTTTCATTTTTATTTTTTATTTATTTATAATCAGTTACACATGTACAACAGTATATATAAACTACAGACTAGTTGCTAGTAGGCATAACATGAAGTGTAAGTTCAGTAGAGTTGGTTCCGCCAGGACCGTGCGATGCCAAATAGAGTGCGCCGGGGTGAATCAGTCGTAAATCTTCATTCTGCAGCAGTTGAACGAAGCGTTTGGGAAGAAATACTTGAAATTTTGGTTCATCACCAGGTGTGTAGGGTGCTTCACTCAATGTGCAATTGATGGCGTCTCCAATTGATGTTTCCATCTTCTTAATAGTGTGAATAATGTAATGTTTTTCTTCCTTCAATTCTGAACATTTCTTTGTCGGTAGTATTGTAGATTTAGAATGTTTGTTGAATTGATCAACAAGCGACTGTAGAAAAGTTTGCGATGCCATTATTTTTTCTTACTATTGTTCGTCTTCTTCTTCTTATGTTTGCACGTCAGAGGTGTTGACTCCTCGGAGGTTAGAGTAATACTCATGCATTGTCATAGTGCCGCTCTCGCTTTTATACCCATCGCTTCCCCCACCACTTTGCTGGAGATAGACATTCAAACGATATGCGTTCTTTAAAGCGCATTGAGACTGCCGATGTTTAAAGTTTTTAGATGCAACACAGATGTTAGCAAAGTAGCAATAAAAATCTTTCTCCATTTGCACATTTATCACTTCATGGTTTGTATATGCTTGTATCCAATTTGCTTTTTCCAATCCTCTTGTAAAAATAGTTTTGAACTCTTTGCAGAAATGATTCATAATGTGTGGCATCATATTGTAGGTTATAAAACCTTCATCCCATGTTAGATTATGAAAATGTTTCATCAACCATTTGTTTGTTACTTTAGCTTTGGTTGTTAATCTGTTGAATGGCAAAGGAGGCATGAATAAAAAATGATAAACAACAGATGTTATCATATCTAGTACCACTAACTCTTTGATTATAAAATTTCCATCATTACCACGGAATGCCTGAAACCCTATGATGCCTCGCTTTACTTCCACTATTTCCGTCTTCTTAGAGAATGAAACTCGTTTATCCATGATGACGTTCAGTAGACAACTGGTATGTCAATGCGGATTGACAGCCTTTTATACTCCAACATTCTTCTTCTTCTTACTTACAATATTCTTTGTCTGTTTAATTTGTTGTTGATTGTTGATTGTTGAAACGTGATTCGTTTTCCTTGTTTTCTTGATTCTTTTCTTCATTTAAATTAAAGTTGGTTTGATTGTGGTGTAACTGTCTCCACATCTCTACTTCATGTGGTATCCTATTGAAGATTGAAGTATCTACTGGACCGTATAGGATTGGAACATATGGTTGTCTATCCAATGCATCAATTAAATAATCTTTGATAATTGTACTTGAGAATATTAGCTGTTTTAAATATCTTGTTATAGGACCAGTAGCACAAGTTAAAGCGTAAAACTCTTCTTTTGTCAAATGTATTTTTATATTATATTTAGTTAAATCTCTAAATCGAACTAGTTGTTGACCACGTTGTTTAACAATATCGATTTCAATATTTGATTCGAACAAACCTAGTTTTGTTTTTCTTCCAAACGTATTGTTACTCAAATAGCATTCCAAAAGATGTATATGTTTCATAAAAGATTCCCAAGAAGATTCAGTGAAGGTTACCATTTTAGATCCGTGATTCAAAATAACAGTTGGAGAGTAATCCAATGATTTCATTACTCCAGCAGACACAGTCTTTGTCATACAAGAAGAAATAGGATAAAATATTCTAAGAAATACCTCCATTAAGATGTTGGTAGAAATGTTATCTTCAATTTTCCTTTTCTTCGTTTTTTTTCAACTTCCTCTTCGTCTGTCTTCTTATGTTTAAACTTGAGGAACTCTTCCATTTCCTGTTCAACTTGTCTTTATACTCGCAGATGACCTAGATATTGTTGATCTTTTGTAAAAACCTTAAAAATCGTGCAGATGTTGTATTAATCCTTTTTAAAGTACATTCTTCACAATTCCTGTCAGCGGTGTGTAAGTAACTATTTTGTCATGTAGAATTAAACAGTATGCTGAAGTTCCATCTGGTATTTTATCTTCAAATTCCATTTCAATTTTTATATCTACACTTGAAGATTTCACAGATTCATTTTGTTTTGAACAATCGATTACAACAATTGGAGCTTTTGAATAAAATTGTTCTGGTGATAGTAGTGGTGTATTTGTCTTACCATAATATGACGATTGAAATCTTGCATACATGTCATATAGAATGGAATAACGTTTCTTGTCAAATGAAAAATTTAAACTGTCATATGGAAAGAACTGAGAGTTTAGAAAAACTTTGCAATTCTTTATCTTGCAATGGTCAAATTGACCAGCGTGCGCAGTTATAACATCTTTTCGTTTAGTCTGAAAACCGACTATTATGTACCTTGCTCGTTCTAAATAAGTAGAGGTTTTAACAATCCATGTTTGTCTTTCTGTTTAAGGCAATATGGGGTATTCATGAAATTCCCAACTTCTAAATGGTATTACAATATCACAGTCAGATTTTAATTTTTTCAATAATAATACTCGATGTTCATCCGCCAATCTGGCATGTGGTACTCTCCATACAACTTTATCCAATTGAAGTTGCCATTCCAAATCGGCATCTTTTGTTCCACTTGGTGCTTGTATTATATCCTTATTCGTTGAATATCTGAGCAGTACCAGTTCTTGCTTTACATTTATTATTATTCTCTTGTAATCTTCTGCGAATCCCAAAAGCAATCGTAAAGGCACATTAAAATCAAAGTAACCTTTTGAATTAGGAGTAATAGTGTCTTTATCAGGAGTCACCCATCCAGCCGAGATTAAAGAATTCTTTTCATGGGGTGTTATTGAAGTCAATCCTTTCAAAGTTGTTGATATACCAACTTTTTTTGTTGAATCAACTGTTACTCCAGATATCTCATATCTAATTTCATCAAACAGATATGCCATAGGGTTATTTATAAAAGGAACAGTTGAACCAGATTTTCCATCCAATGTTGTTACTCTTCCTTCGATATATAAATAACTTTCACATGGTAATGTGTAGATATCTTGTTGTTGAATGGGAATCCTTATTTCATCATTATTATTTAATTTTGATGAAGTGTAAGGGTTGTGAGTGTGATATTCCTTCTCCCATAGGGTTTCGTCGAATGTCGGTCCTTGCGCTATATCCAGTATATCCATGGTTGGCAAGTTTTAGTCCGATTTTCTGTAGGAAGCGTATGTTGTCCGGTGTTAACTCGTCGAATGTTGAGGAGCTACTGAGCTCCCGACTCTTCCGTTGTGGTTTAAATGATAATCCCATGTTGACTTTATGTTGCTGCTCTGATATGTAACCGTATAGTTATTGTTTCTCCTCTAAAGTCAACACTAATGCCGTCTTGATCCAATATGTTCAGCACGATGTCTGAAATGAAACTGGTGTTTAACGGTAGGTATATCAGGTTTTGTGGCTTCTCAACTATTTTAAAACCAGGAGCTACTGTAAGGTAAAATGTATGTAATATGTGTTGATTTACTCCATCTCTATATGATCCGTGTATAATATTACACGTTACATCAATACTGTTCACCTTTAATATCGTTACTGTTGTATCGCCAGTATAATCATTTCCAGGGGCTAAAATTCCTTTCTTCTTTGAAAATCCGAGCAAATTCCCGATTGAGTGGTCTAAGCTAAAATCTATATAATACTTTGAAGTTATTTCTGCTTTTAATGTATTATTATTACCTTTAATAGAAATATTTTCTTCTCCAAGTTTCTTTTGTAATACTTGGTTTATATCGTCTATTTCATATGCTCCTGTAGATAATGAAATTATTTTTAATTGTGAATAATTTCCTTTTTCATCTTTACTCTCATAATAATGTAGTAAATTATTTTTTCCTTCTGTAACATTGGGAATTGAATTGCATGTAGTCAAATCCAATAATGCTGCTTCCCATAGTTTGTCCGTAGATAAACGTAACGCTGGGAAAAGTGTACTTTTTAATGTTGACGAATTTCCGCTCTGTCATCGTATACACACTGTATACGATGACATCTTAAAGCTGACTGACGCTCTTCGCTAGGAACTCTAAACATAAATGTCCGCATATTTCTGTATTGCTAGGTTGCTCTCTTTTGTAGTTGTAGAATATATTCTTGGAGTCCCGAAAATAATGTTGAAGTTCTTTTGGTGGCGGTAAATTTCCAAAACTATCAAAGTAGTAAACATTTTCTCCAAGTTTTTTATAACATACCCAATGAGTACCTGGTCCATAATTAGAGTCTAAGTTTACTATTCCAGTTTCATTTTTCCACACTCTATTTGGTAATGTATCTTTCATAAAAACTCCTCTGAAGAATGGTATTCTTAAACATTTCACATATTTTGACAATTGATAGTTTGTTAATGCTTCATTTGGAATTATCAATTTATTCTTCTCATTTAATACACACGGTACGGTCTTAAGTAAAGACCCGATCCGTTTTTTACCATTGACCATATGGATGTTTTCTTGACTTTCCTTTTAGGGTTAGTGCGACGTCTTCTTTTGATGTTCCCGCCTCTTTTTGCAGCTTCTTTTTTACTAGGTTTTCTCCCGCGTCGTCTTCCACCACCAAACTTAGCTTTCGTCTTCATGGCTGTTGTCACTGCCTAAGCTGCTGCTTTTTCCGCAATACTGGCGTGAAGCAATATTGATTTAACCCTTTGCCAAGCTTTTTCCGCTAGCGCTCTATCCGCTATTGATCTATTTGTTGAATCTGCAAACTTGGAATACGCTATATCGTGTTCTTTGCAAGCTTGATCTAATTTATTAATTCCAGGATCTCCTCTTGCCAAACGTTTTGCCAACTTAGTTCCGGGTCCACAATATTGATAGCCTCCGGGCAGATGAAATTCGTATGGTAAAGCGTCTATTGCTCGATTTAGAACAGCACCAACAGGAATCCGTCTTAGCAGGGATAACGCAGCTGATGTTATACCACGTCCTTTCTTGCCGCTGTCTTGACGATGACTGAGAGGTGCGGTCTTCATTATGTTGTCTTATATAACCAGCGTGTTTACTCCAAGAGCTGCTTTACATAAATGAATAACTCGTACACAATGTTTTATATTTAAATATTTATTTATTCAAATTAATTATATACTGATTTATGATTCTATTTTTAATCCAAGCTTCTCGTTCATTGGGTTGAATCATCACATGACTCGTTGTACTAGCTATATGATTGTGGGTATCGATAAGTAAGTTTCCCACTATTCTTATTAAACAATCTAAAGTTACAGCATCTTTCGGATGTTGAGGATCGTGTAACTGCATAATACGTTTATCATTACACGTGTAAGCGGTCGAATCACTTTTTGACGTTGTTATGACTTGTCCAATAGTAGCAGCATCATTTAAATCTTCTCCTGGTAAAATATTAATTATTTTCTTCATCTTTGCATCATATTTGGTCCCAAAGTGTTTATCCCAAGTTATTGTTTGTCTCAATGTAACACAATCATCATCTTCATAACCAGGATAAATATTTTTTATTCTTCTATTACGACCATCGTATGTACCTAATTTACCACCACTCGCAATTAATGTTTGTATCATCAAAGGTACATCCGAATCTTTTATACCAAATCTTCCATTTGTTATTGTTTTATGTCCTGCATCCCATTCATCATTTTTTCCTTGCATTAAATCAAACTTTTCATTTCCATGTATAAATGTATCTCCTCGCTTTAGCACGGCATCTTCATGTTTTACAAAATTCGATGTTCCTCTTTTTAATTCTTTAGATAGTTGTTCCATAGTAACAGCGTCTTTTGGTTGAGAACCGAACTTTACATTTGACAACACTTTCCCATGACAATCGATTTCATCATCATCTTGTAAAATACAGTTGTCCTTGATGTATTTTAGGTTTACAGCATCGCCATCTTCCTTTGGGTATCCAATGTCATTTATAATAAATTTATAAAAAGAAAATCCGCGTTGAGTCTTTTCCGGTATTATAGAATGTAAATATTCTTTATGAACTGAATCTTTATCATTTTTTGGATTTGCCACGTTGGTTATTCTATGATTCCCAGCATCATATGTTTGTCCATCTTTTAAATTATTACCCCATTGCAATTTTAAAGTATTTGAAAGTTCAGATGATAAATACTCTTTAGTAATTGCATCAGAACTGTCAGTTGGTTTACCAACATTAATTATTATATGTGATTTAACATCGTAAGTATTCTTGTTTAATTTCAATGATGTTAAAGTTGCTTCTTTTACTGTTTTTAAATTTGCTCCATCTGTCTCTTCTTCTGGGTCTTTAACAAATTTTAGACGTTTGTTACTCATATCATAGTCACCTTCAGGTGTTTGCGGCAATCCACTTCTTTTTCTGTTTTCTCCTCCTTGTACTCCTAGCCCGGAGTACCGTCCGAACTTGTCAACGCTCATGATTAAACTGATCCACTGTATGCTCACTGCTCTCTTATATATCCGTGATGATTTATACAATTATTCCACGATTTCGAAGTTCGTCAACTAAAGCCACCCATTCATTATTTAAACCTGTATGACCAGCTTCCATGGCTTCATGTAATAGTCTCATTCTATCAACCAATTTATTTATATCATTATAGTAAATCACATTTGTATTATATAGGTTTTTCATTAAACCTTTACCAGACGTTGAAGCTTCTCCTTTTTAGCGAATTTCCCTATAGGGAATACGCTATTACGGTAGTAGTCACGGTAAGACCTAAGCATGGGACCATGATACTTTTTCGTTTTGAGGTCCCTAGAAGCCAAAAACACCGTTCGTTCAAATTGATATATATGTATATATATATATATATATGTGTCCGTGAACACAATAACTTTTGAACGGAACCTCCGATTTTGATGAAATTTGGTACAGGGGTGTAAGCCAGCGTCTACTAGGTTGAGTTCGCGAACCAGAATGATCGGACCATGGGAACGGGGTTTTATGGGGTTTCAAAAGGGTTAAAAATGGGTTTTTGGCTTTTTTTACTTTTATTTAGAAAATTCAACAATTTTAACTTAAACCATTTAAAAGAGCTTAAAAAAACAAACAATCTAGTATTTTGAATTTTTTACCTAGCTTAAATGGTTATGGAGAAAATCCAAAAACTATGTTTTCCATGTTATGCTTATGGGAAATCAACAAAACCTTCTATCTTGCTTATTTATGGACATATCTTGATAAAATTTGGTATGTACATTCATTAGGAAGCGTTTAACTTATATTTGCTTAGAAAACCCATATGGCGGCAAACCTACATACTCACCCCTATAGGGTTTATGGGGAAAATAAAAAGAACGCCATAGAATTATAAAATTTGGTATGTACAATCACTAGGTAGGGTTTAACTTATATTTACCAACAAAACCCATATGGCGGCAAACCTACATACTCTCATCCCCATGGATTTAATGGGGATATAGAAAATTTACCAAAATTCCATTGGAAATTCGCTGAGTACGCAGGTCTGCTGCGACGGGGGGTATTTCTTTTTACCATATTCATCCATAAGTGATAAGTCCATAAGTGATAAAGACTTCCTCTTTAGCGGTTTTTTTTAAAGCGGGCGCAGTTCGTAGTGTTGGTAGTTTTCTCAGCTGAAACAATCTTTTTATTACAACTGTATATTTAGTTGCGCGTGTTCTATTTATCATTGAATCTTTGGAGTAATTCTTCTTATGAGCATTAGTATTTTGCAAAATTTCTTTAAAAGTATTTAAATCTTGTAGCGTATATTTTATAGGTATATTTTTAAAAATCAGTTCAAATAATCCTCTTGTTCCTTTATATTTATGCTCACCAATAACAATATCATCATCTTCAGTCAAATGTACTTTTGAATCTCCTATTTTTAATTCATTTCCATCAATTCTCGCACCATATACATGTGACTTGTGTAATTTTGGGTTATTTTTTATTTCATGTAACATCTTCATGATATACTTTCTTCCAAGAGGTCCTTGTTGCAATATATCACTACTTAATTTTGTTAGATTTGGAATTGATTGTTCTGCTTCAGGTATATGTTGTTCTTGTTCTTCTTTTTCAACATTTATTTCTGGTTCTTCTTGTCTTGTTTCTTCTTCTTTTTGAGAAACTTCACTATCACTTGTGTAAGAATCATCATCATCTTCTTCCTTTTTTAAACTCTTTACTTCAAATTTAGAAACAGGTAGCAAAACATCTCCTTCATAATGAGGTTTACCAATAGTTTCTGTTATCTGTTTTAAAGGTTCTGTAATAGGCTTAAATGTAGTCTCCAGGAATTCTTCTCTTTCATTCAAACCCATTCTTAATGCTCGATTTTTAAGTCTAATCGAGTCACTCAGTGATTTTATTTCTTTTAATAGTTTTTCTTGGTTCACCATGTTTACGCTGCGAAGACCAATCTATTACTAAACGTATCATCAATCGTTCAATGGATTAATACAAATTTATCCAACCCTATACGATATCTTCCATTTTTTATAGCTTCTTCTTTCATAATAACAAGAAATCCATATTTTTCAGCCCATGCTTTGCCACACATTTCTTTAAATTTATCAAATGACATGTCTGCATTTACATGATCATTATATATGTGCTTTAAATTTGTTTCATCTTGCTTGAAGATAATAAGTAGATTTACATTATCTCTTATTAGTTGTTTTGAAATTTTACTGTAAGTTTGACCAATATAAATGCTATCAATATTGTAATGTCTTCCCATGGCAAAATAACTTCTAATAGTGTCGTGATTTTCACAAGTTACATCATCAAATATAAATATAGAAAATGGTTTAGCCTCGTTTGGCTCCATTATAGTTTCACTAGCATTAAACTTGTAAAAATTAACTTCAGGCACACTTGCAAGTACCTTATCCAATAATTGGTATTTGGGTTGTTGCAAAGATTTAATCCTTTAGGATTTGTTATTAAGTTAAAAACCACATTCGTCTTTCCACAATTTGACGGTCCAGTTATTAAACATGTTATTGTGTTTGGCAGTAGTTCACCATGTTTTCCATGATTTAACTTGTCGTTGTCAACTGTTAATTCATCAATATTATTAATAAAAAATCGATCCTTTTGTTGCACAATCTCCATCTTGTGTAAAGGTTAAACACGTAATGAGTTCATAAATTGTTACACCAAGTCTTTTGTAGGGATCCAAGAGTCTTCACTTTTATCAAATCCCAACCAACGTACTTTAACCTTATCCTTTTTTCTTTGTAAAATTTTTTCAACAAGATATACATCGTCAACTGATGATTTTAACAGCTCGTGTCCGTAGAATCCACCTTCAAGTAATTCACCCTTGTTGTCCTTTAAGATGTAAGTTTCAGGTATTGTCGGTTGCACTTTATAGATTGTAAACACTTCATTAGTCCAGTTTGGCAGATACCTTTTACTAAATACTCCTTTATACTTACTTATACGAACTTTATCATCAACTTTAAATGTTTTAGGCTGCATTTTTTCACCTTTAGGAGTTGTATTATTCCTAATACGTTTTAATACCATCTTAGCATTACCGCTATTTACTTGGTTAGGCTTCATACCAATGATGATACTTGTTGTTATATTCTTTTATAAGTTGCGGTAAGATATCATACCAAACATATGATCCTCGTTTGGAAAATGTTTTATACATTGCTCCTTTTAATGTTCTATTGAATCTTTCTATTATTGAAGCTTTAACTTCAGAATTTGTAGAGTAATGATTTATTTTACACTTCTTCATTAAAGCTGCAAAGTCTTTGTTAAAATACTCTTTCCCATCATCAGTTTGTAGATGTTTGATGTTGAATTTATTTCTTTGTATAGCCGTTTCCATAGCTTTCGTAACACTTTTACCAGTCTTGTCCTTTAGCGGTAAGGCATCAGCCACTTTAGTAAAACAGTCTATAATCGCTAAAATGTATTTGAATCCTTTATTCAACTTACTATGTGGTATCATTTCAATGAGATCGGCTTGGAAAAGATCATTCATTCCTTTTATAACTGTACTTCTTCTAGGAAATTTTCTTCTTGCTGGCTTATGAAGTTCATTTACAATTTTATTTTTTAAGTCTTCCATCTTCAGTTGTGTCTTCCACATCGCTTGTAAAGGTACTGATCTCTAGAATGGTTTATCCTCTTTTATATACGGTTAAGATATAGGTCAAGGCCATTTTATGTTGGTGTAAAAAAGAGGGAACATGACATTGGGCTTGTCATGTCCCCTCTTCTTTACGAAAGGAAAAAGGAAGAAGGTAAAGGACGAAGAAAAGGTTTACTGATCAATAGGGATTTGGGAATAGTGGCCGAATGGTAATGTGTTGATGTTGTTTTCAAGAATGTGGTGTTTATCATCCTTATAACTTAATGCCCACTTTGTTTGCTTTACACTATACAATATATGGTTGTAGCTTCTGATGGTGTTGAATGTTGCGGTTGTTTCCACATTTTCAAATAAACATCTCTTATAATGGTCAAACTGTACTTTCTTCTTTAGATATGACGTCTTGATACCTTTGGCTTTCTTCACAACTTGATGTTCGTCCTTTTCACTGATGTACAGTTGGAATGAGTACAATTTGGACATTAAAGCAACAATTTCTTCCATTGGTACACCATTTGTTTCGTCTTTAAACTTGCCCAACACCTTTTTATTTCTATCGTAGTCATAGTTGGGATGATCTTTAGGATAATCTGAAAAGTCAAAGTCAGTAGTATATACAAAAGTACGTAGATCTTCATACATGTCTTCTGTTCTTATCCAATAAATAAAAGCATCTGTATCCATATATGCTATCCCGATGTTTTCTCTTCCATAAAACTTCACCATCTTGTTGTAGTGAAAGTCATACATGTGGGTTTTAGAAATATCCAAAATAGACATTCCCACATATAGAGGACGATCCATTGTTATTGAGATTTTGTTCATGGTAACAGCTACAAGATTCTCGTTAATAATTATACTCGTTCCAAAGTTTGGTTTTTGTACTAATTTTTGCAATTTCGCCGGATCGCTAACTAATTTTACATCTTTGTGTTTTCCTTTGTTTTCCAACGTTTTGCCAAATATTGAATTATTCATTAATTTGAAAAAGTCCTTTTGAAAAGCGGATGTTGCTGCAGTCCTTCCTCTTGTGTTGTTGTCGATGTATGGTTTTAACCAACAAGATTGATTAAATTGTATTGTTCTATTGATTCTTGTTATTTTTAATCCCAATTCTATTGCTTGCTGTATTGTCCAATAATGAGCTACATATCTTGACTTGTTGGTTAACGTCATCATTAATTTGGGCCATCTACCAGTCGGAGATATTTCCGTCTTTGGTAATAGTGGTAAATCGTAGTGGTTATCATGCAGTTGTTCAGGATATTGAAAGTCCACATCCAAAATGTAACCAATGTCTCCGTGTTTGGGTATGTCCATTATATTGCCTATCGAATCTGGGTTTGCCCACTTAAAATTGCCATATGGAAGAGGATTTGACATAGCCCATCCATATAGGTTATTTGCGTCAAAATAACCTAAGAATGTTGTTGGTTGTGATATATCAAAGTTTGGGAGATATTTGTTGTTAGCTTTTACATGTCTAGTTACACTTTGCGTCAATCCTCCACGAACACCTGACTCTATCATCAAAACCATATCGATATCTGTAATAAGTTCAAGTCTACACTTTGTTTCTTTCAGCATAGCTTGCCATGCTAGTCCAGGCGATGTATAAGAATGAAGTGGGTCCAATCCATATGCTTCAAAACAGGTATCTCTAAATTCTTCCATTATATCACAAAGTAAAGTCACATCTAATTTAACATAAAAGTCGGAATATTCTCCCAATGTTGTCATTCCTAGTTCCATACTTTACAAGCGTGTTGATAGTCCTCTTCACTGATGTCCTCTTCATACAACTTACTCTTGAAGGCTTCTCTTGGCGGAAGTGATGTTTCTTCAAATTTTTCCAAACAATCGATATAATCATAGGGAAAAACACCTTTGCGGAGAACCAAATCCAATTTATCTTTACTTACAATCTTCATTGTTTCTATTAAATTTTCGTTCTTTAAGTTTTCAGTAAGTTTACTTAAGCTAGATGGCATAGAACGGTAAGAGTCTAGAAAACGTAACTTCATATTTCCAATCGTTTTACTAAAACTAATAAACTTTTCAGTAGTTTCCGCTATCACATCGATTTTTCCATCATCTCGTCCCAATTCCGGTATGATAAAATGTGCATCATAACCACTAAGGTTATGCAAAATTACAGGTATAAAATTGCGAATTTGATAGTTAATATTACATCTGTTACACGCGGCACCTCTATAATAACCTGTTAGATGGTCATGATCACATACCTTGTGATTTTCCAAAGTATATTCATTTTTACATAAATAACAATGAGTTGAATTTTCATACTGAATCTCTTCTTCTTCATCCATCGGTATCATTGGTACAATATCACTATACAATTTTTGTACATTTTCTGCTATCGAATATAAGTGGTCAAGGAAAATTTTAGAAGCATTTTCACCGCGATATATGACAGGTTTTGATGTTAGATCATATTTATTTAAATGATCTTCAGACAGTGTAGATTTAATTAATAAACAAAAACTATTTGGATCATGCATTTGATACTTAACACTTTTCTTGACTTCATCATCATTATTTTCAACAGGAACAAGCGTAGATTCAAAATCCGCATATACAACAATGGGAATACGGTACTGATGAGATATCTTTTCAAATTTCAGCTCGGCCTTATCTGGTGATGGTAACATTATTTTTGCTTCATAGTTGTTGTTACATAGTTTTTTATGCTCTTGTAACCATTCTTTTCCATTTCTTCTTTCTTGTTGAAAATTAAAACATCGTTTGCAAATTATCTTCTCATGTCTAGTTTTACACAGTTGGTTATTAACAAGAGTTTCAAACTTTTTAAACCATACATAGTGAGAAACATCACCTCTTGTAAGTAGTAATAAGTCCCTATGATCCGGTAGTTCATTCTTCACCACACGCAAAGGAAACACTTTATTTGAACTGTCCAGACCAAAAACATTAACAGATGTTCCAGGGTTTTGTTTTTCGAACTTTGGAATATCCTTTAAAGCCACTGGGTAAGTCAATCCTTGGAAATTATATCTATATCTGTATGTTTCATATTCTTCACTGGGTCTTTCAGAATTGTGAGGTGGTACAAATTTCGTCGTCATTGCATATCTAAAACATTCCATATCTTGGTTCTTAACATTTATACATGATTTAGTGTCTGCAATTTTCTTTGGGAGCGGAATATAACTGCTACCCCTTAATCCGTAGCCGTGTTTATGAACTCTGATATCCATACCCTCAATATTAACCAAACTCCAACCAGATCCTCTGCCTTCATGTTCTTGAATTTTCGTTAATATTTCTTCAAAACAATCTTCAACTATTGAATTAATATCTGAACTTGCCATGATGGTCTGGTTTTTTGTTATAAATCCTCTTGGTGACATTTCTCCTTCTACATTAGTAAACATAGCATTTAATAATATGCCAAATTTAATGAAGTTTAGTCTTCTTAATTCTTCCGTGAGTATTCTACTTACAATTGTACTCACTTCTATAAGAAACTGTTCCAATTCCAATTTTTCGTTTTGAATTTTGTAGTGCATTACTACTCTACATGGTAAAGCAAATACTTTTAGACTTGTTATAGCATTCGAGGGCCCTGCTAATGATTCTTCTTGTTGTTCTTCTTGTTGTTCTTCTCCATATAGTTTTAAATCTTCATATTCGGTTTCTGTTACATCTTTATTATTATTATGGAATAACTCTTTGTGTATTTCTAGTAGAATATTATCATGAAAAGTTTCTAAGCAAATTTCACATTGATGCATCTTGTTGATGTTTACTCTTTGAAATTTAGCAGCGAAATGAAATGCTTCTCTACTGCTCCCTTTTTATAGCCTCCCAGTTGTAGTGGGGGGACGGTAAGATTTTTAGTGAGATGTTAAAAATAGTAGGTTAAGACTAAAGCTGAAAAGTAATGATTAAAGCCTATATTTTCTTCCAATTGCAAATACTCCACATATGCCTCCGCCCATGGCCATAACAGATCACTGTTACGCGAATATACACCAAAGGTGGGTCTATCATCAACTAAAATTGGTGATGCTATGTTTACTAATCTTTCATTTTCTATCCATGTCATAACTTCAATTACAAACCTTCCTATAATATCCATTGGAGAATTCGGATCCACAAATATTCTTGTTACAACATTTTCACTTAACAAAGGCACTTCAATTTGTTCATTGTTTTCTTCATTGTTTTCTACATTGTTTTCTACATTGTTTTCTTCATCGTTTTCTTCATCCACCTCCAATACTTCTTCAACTTTTGTACATTTGTTATAAAATATTGGAGCATCTCGGGGAGACATGTTCACTCTAGCTATTATTGGCAATGAATGTCCCAACACAAACCACGACACTCTTATATAGGCAAGTCAATGAGTGGGGGTTTCTTTTAATAATAAATTTTTATTAAAAGAAAATAATTTAATTCTGTCTTTACCACAATATTACTCCTAATTAGAGCTTTCCAATGATGTATCGCTTGCCCTATTCCGGCAAACCATTCTCAAGTTATAAGTAAATTTGTTAGCACTTTGCTGGCGGGGGGGGGGGGGCTCGTCAAGTTCAAGGTCAAGGTCAAGGTCAGGGTCAAGGTCAAGACGTTGTGACGTCGGGGGGGGGGGGGTTATGCATGAATGGATTGAGTTCAAGGTCACCAAAAATAATAATGATCCAAGGTGATGGAGGCGGCAGTAACCGTCTCCACCACCCTGTGTTCCTCAAACACTCCCAATCCCAACCCAAAAAGTTACGTCTTGCAAGGGATCCCAATTTTTGGCCCACACGCACGTGGCGATCCAGTTTGTTATGCTGTGATACGGGCGGCCAGCCTCGGGCCTGGGCACTGGACTTGACCATTCCAATTTTACAATGGGGACTCTGGAACAGCTAATGCAAGACGCAACTCTAACCTCCCACCCTTAATCTAGACCCACCCAAATATAAATCATTTCCTAACAAAAATTAAACATCTTAAAGCAATAAAAAAATATGCGCTACCTACGGCACAACGCGCATGTCCCACCCATATTTAATGAAGTTCAATCGAACTTCTTCAATTTACATTTACATTTTAAATTAATCTACCCATCCTAACAGCTAGCTGTGGAATATAAAAAAATTATTAGTACACAGATAAACACAGACACAGACATAGACACACACACACACACACACACACACACACACACACACACACACACACACACACACACACACACACACACACACACACACACACACACACACACACACACACACACACACACACAAACACACACACACACAAACCATAAACCAATATTTAAAATTAAAAACATTTTAAAATACCATATAATTAACAACATAAATAATACCATAACACACCTTAATGCTAACATCGCAATGCGCAAGTTAAACCTTAAAACTAACACATCTTAAGACTAAAACCAAATAACACTTTACATAAAACCATAGACACACACACACCATAAACCAATATTTAAAATTAAAAACACATTTTTTAAACATAAATAATACCATAACACACCTTAAGAGTCTTCCATACCTCCGCCATCTTGGATTTTTAGTCCCATAAGAACAATGTTAAATTTGAAACACCATTGCGGGTTTGTTTTTCATCGGAAAATTTCAAACTTGATGTTATTTTAAATGTTACTATATTATCTTGTGCTTGACGTGATAGAAAATTAATCTAAAAAATTATTTACTTTAATAACGAATAAAATAGAAATGTAAATTAACACCTTTGTTAAATCATTTTTACTGGGTTTGTTGAAAATCTATCCACGTCATGCACTTCATCATACTATTATGGTGAACATACTCAGGTTTCATGCGAATCCGATGCAAAATCATCGAGATACAGTGTTTCAAAGATACCTATGTTCAAAGAGACAAATCTTCAATTTGACTCACCAAAGCGAGCTGGTCGTTCGAGACGTTAGTGCAACACTGCGCCACCGTCGCGGGGCTAGCGTCGTCTGCGCGCGGTTGACGCGGCACCGGCCCCGGCGCGGGAACTTTTAAAACGCCCACCTCAATACAAGTACCAAACTACTTCAATTTCAACAACTCGTCCACAAGATGTTTAACGAATTTGTAAATAACCAGGATGCAGCTGTTTCTAAGATTCGGCTAAGATTCAACAGTGCTTTTTGAGCCGCATTACCCAAACACGTTTAACTTAAATGTAGATTAACTCAATACTAAACATATGGTCAAATTTGGTTTAAATTCAGTTTAAACTTAAACTTAAACTGACTTTGGGAAAGTGCACCAAAGTCACATTATCTATATATTAATAGGCAAGCATGTTTCTTTTCGTCCTTTTTTCCCAACTTGTGGGTATCGTAGAAAAAACCGCAAATGCCGTTAGAAAGGTAGTCTCCTGAAGTTGAGCAGAATACCACTATAATTTACATCGACCACCAGGGCTAGGCCCTACAGGATTTCAAAGGTTAAGGTTCAATGTTAATCTTATAAAAAATATATTATAATATTTCTTAAAACTAAGATATTTCATGTTTTGAGTAGTTTGATGTAATATATATTACGTTAATTCATCCAGAAGGTATTTACCGGACTCATATTATATTTACCGGACCTGTAAATATATTTTGTTTCGACTCTATTTTTTAGCCTGATAATCGTCTTATATAAGAACGTACTGCAATAGAGCGTTATGTTTATACATTACAGTATACACAGTAAAGATTTTACATAAGTTTGCAGCAGAAAACTTGGCAATATCCAAGTATGGAAAATATCCATGATAGTTATTTATTTTAATTTTTTCTAGAGACAAACTTTGTATTACTATTTAACATTCATCTATAGTCGTATCGATTGTATTAAAACGTAACTTAAAATTAAAAAAAAAATGTGCATAATAAAAATAATTTTTTGAAATTTAAAGCAATTTTGTTATTTTCCTAAACAAAAATGTACGGTATATAAATTAAAAAAAACTTTTATATTATTCTTTAGTAAAAATGTGTAGGCCTGAAGCTGTAAGCTGGCCCTTTACTAACAATAGTTAGTTGTCTTATTTTAGCAGTACTAAGGCTTACAAAAATAGTATAAAACTATGATATATTCTTTGTGTTCACTAACACAAGTTGTATTTTAGACTTCGAGTTCTAAGCGGAATTTCCACAGCAAAAACTCCAGACAAACATGGAACAAAATTTCCTTTTAATGGCATTCTAAAAAGTACAAAATTTGTACTTTGTAATCAGTGATATAATGTTTTTAGTATAAAAAAACATGTTTATGATTTTGCGGCCGATCTATTAGTCAAATTTTCACCGCTTATAAAATTCTTAATGGACATGGTATACAATTTCTTTCGTAGTAAGTAAGAATAATTTACTAAAATAGTAAAACAATTTGAATTTTTCAATAATGAGTACTTGTGTTTTCGGCGTCGACCTCTAAGCCGACTTTATAAAATTATCATTAGTGTTGTTATTAGCGTGATAAAAAAGTAAATAAATTGGTACAATTTAAGGTAAGGATACAAAAATAGTACAATAATATACCAACCTAGTATTTTTCTACATTTGAAATACTTGTGTTTTTGGTGTCGACATGTAGGCCTAATCCGACTTTTCAATTGCTTATAAATTGCAAAGGAGAGGGGAACAATAAATCTTAGATTCTAGCAATGTACAGACAAGACAAAACTATTTTATAAATATTGACCACTCCTTACTAATCGAAATCAGTAACTAAAAAGATCTTTTGGCTATAGTAAAATTTCACGTTCTATATTAATTTAAAGACTGGAATTAATAGCTTAAAATAAAAATTGGAAATTAAGTGATTGGTTTGTGTACAAAACTACTGTTAAACTTGTACGCGCTCTCTTAATTTTGAAGTTATTTCAATAACCTATTATATATTAAACAAAACAATCATAATCATCTCGATGGGATGAGAACATGGCCAGGCGGCAGAGGCATTGAAGAGCGCATAGACGTGCCTAAAGCCTGGCCTCCCTTGCTCCGACGTAGAAGAGAAAGTTACTCATCAGTGTCGCTTGACTGCCTCCATTCATGAACACCCTCGCCCTTCAAAACTCAAATAATAGCGACTGCAACGTGCGGTAAAGGGACAGAGGTTGGAAGTAGTTCTGCTTTTGCCCTGGTGCCGCGCTACAGTCGTCGGCCGCGAGCGATGTTTTGAAGGCGTTCGCCAAGGCGGACTTGGGGCTTAGGTATTGCAGACTCTTAATGCTAACATCGCAATGCGCAAGTTAAACCTTAAAACTAACACATCTTAAGACTAAAACCAAATAACACTTTACATAAAACCATAGACACACACACACACACACACACACAACAAATATTAAATAGTAATACCCTAACAACAAGAGTAACTCAAATATATATCGGCCGCTTATACATTTGAGTTGCCCTCTGAGTCGGGTCGGAGCGTCGCGTCCGGAGTTCCGAGCCCGACTGCGGCGGCAATAGTCGTCGGGGTAGTTCTCGGCTCCCAGAGTGGTGGGGGGCCGGGAGGGGTTTCAGGGGCGCGGAACTTTCCAGAAATGTCAGTGGAAAATTCCAAACGGATGTGCTTTGTTACATGTGGGTCGCCTAAAACGCAGGTGGAGCCTTGTACCTCTCAATTTGCATTAGATTGCATCAAATTACATCCGCTGACAAGTACATCCGCAGCTTTCCCCATCGCGTGGCAGCATAATTATCGTCGATTGTTATCCACACTCTTCCGCCGCTTAATTATACTTCCAACAGAAATAGGCCCCCGAAACACGCAACTTGTTTTTAACATACAATAGACTATTGTTTGGAAATGCATTACTTATGCTCATAATCCTTGGCCTGGTCGGTACTTCTTACACGCTACACCCAAGACGTTGTGACGTCGGCGGGGGGGGGCTTCCGGCTTCCGGTCAGCGGTGGGGGGGGGGGGGGTGTGACGCGTGAGTGGGCACCCCTATTTAAGCCGCGACGCAGCCACGCGGCTCCCATATAGGCCGGCGACACCACAGCGGTAAGAGCTAATCCGTTAGTATCTACCAACTAGTAACATACGTTTAATACTTACACTTGTTTTACTCACTATTTTTAACGCTTAATATGTACAATACCTCTACAATCAGCAATTATAATCCCGCTTAATCGTGCACGGGACATTTCCTGCACACCTGCAGGTTATACACTTTACAACCGTCTACTATTATAGATATCACTACAGCATAAGATTCACCTGTACAATTCACTATTGTAATCCTACTTGATCGTGCACGGGGCATTACTTGCACACCTGCAGCTTATACACTTTACAACCATTTAATATTACAATTATTGCTATAATACGATAGTTACCTGTTCAATCACAGTTGTGGTCCCCCACTTAATAATCCACAGACCAATACTTGCAATTCTACAACTGAATAATTAATTAATTAACTTCCGCCATTACCGGTACTTTTCTTAAACTATCCCTCTCCTCCTCTGACTCTTGTGACCGTAGCCACAGCCGACTGACAAATAACCGAGCTCTCCCGAACCTCGCTCTTTTGTGCGGTTTTCTCGGGGAGGGGGTTGGAGGGGCGTCGCACGTGACTCATCGATCGCATAAAAAGGGGGGTTGCCGCCGCACGCGTGCCATTTCGGTGGCGGCATCGGTCGGGTGAGGTACTATCCGTAAGTCTCTGGCGCTTTTATAACTAACACTTGTTAATCTAAAATGTGTTTGCACTTATTATGCTAATTAGTCTTTATATTTGTGCACGGGGCATTTCCTGCACACCTGCAGGTGATACACCTTACAACGGTCTACTATTATACTTGTTGCTACAATACAAGATTTACCTGTCCAATTGGCAATTGTAATCCCACTTAGTCGTACACGGGATATTTCTTGCACACCAGCAGGTCATACACTTTACAACCGTCTAATATTATAGTTATTGCTACAGTACAAGATTTACCTGTACAATTGACAATTGTATTCCTACTTATTCGTGCACGGAACATTACTTGCAATCCTGCGCCTGAATAATTAATTAACTTCTGCGGCTACCGATACTTTTCTTCGCCTATATGTTTCCCCCTGCTACAACCTTTCGCGGCGCCGCCCGACAAATAACTGAGCTCTCCGAAGTTCTGTTCTTTTATGTCATCCTCTCAGGGGGAGGGGTTGGAGAGGGGGGGTTGGGAGGGGCCACACAACCCCCCATAAAACGGGCATCGGTACCGTGCGCGCGTCATTATAGTGGCGATAGGGCAACAGTAAACAACTATCCGCAAGTCTCTAACACCTAGTCTAACACTTTTTTTTACTTACACTTTTTTACTCTAACATATGTTTGCACTTATTATGCTAATTATTCTCTATATATTCAGACACACTCGCGGGCGCCGGTCATATACTCGCCGATTGTCAGAGAGTACACATCTCCCCTTCGTGTATTATCATGACTTCGCACTCTTTACAACTAAAACTTTTACGCACAAAACATATTTTACAGAAACAATCTAACTCCACAGTTTCTAAACCGCGTACTACATTGGCTAAGCTTAAGAAATACTACAGTTTTCACCCGTTTTACTTTGCAAAACCTAGCCTGTGCAACACTTCATACTGTACTGATACTGTTTTGCACGCTGTCTTAACTGACATGCTGCAGTATCAACATTTGAATCTTGTTACACCTATTGACGACGCTTTCCAATTATTCTTATTCACTATATTACCAGGTTTATATGATCGTTCTTCCTTGGACACATGTCTCATTCTACTGTATCGACTCGCACTGTAAACACCTAGGAGCTCTCCTATCATGCAACTATTATTTTAATTTAATTTTAAAAATAAACGAAAACCTCCCGCGGCCCGGCGCCGCCCCACCCCATTCCCACCGAGCCCCTGCGGCTCCCACTTTTTAAAAACCCCCTCCGGATGACCTTGACCCACTTACAAAACCCATCCAACACTGTCACCCCCACCCCACACTTCCAACCCCACACCTGCCACTTCCAACCAATGACCTTGACCTGAGCCAGGAGTGGCCAAAAGACACTACTTAATAAGTCAAGATAAAACTTCATTCTTCGTCGTCGTCATCAATTAAGAACTGAATTTTACGAATTTATCTTTGAACAACGGAAGCAGTTTCAGAGGCGCTAAGCTGTTGATATAAAAGATTTGTAGAACACAAGTAAGTTACGTTAAGAAATTGTATTATTAATGTATAAGTCAGTGTTTCTTCACCATTCAAGGCTAAAAATTAAATGTTTTTCCCAAGATATTTTGGGACTCTATGGTCATCCTCAAGAAGAGTGAATCCAAGTAGCAATATCATCGTAATCTGGTTAAATATTGTTAAAAAAAAAAAAAAAAAAAAAAAAAAAAAAAAAAAAAAAAAAAAAAAAAAAAACTAATACCCTTGTGATATACGGTGCATACAAAGATGTTTTATACAGGGTGAGTTTCTTAAAGTGGTCCAAAAGCTGACTTTTTAGCGAATTTCCCATAGGGAATAAGCTATTACCGTAGGTCTCATGGTAAGACCTAAGCCCGGGACCATGTTACTTTTTCGTTTTGAGGTGCCGAGAGACCAAAAATAATAGTCATTAAAATTTATATAAATATATGTATATATTTATATATGTATATATGTATATATATATGTATATATATATATATATATATATATATATATATATATTAATAACAACTTTATGGGATAGAACAAAATGAAATGAAAAAGATAAATTGCTAATTTTCGTTTAATACAATAAACGTTTTCAAGCAAGAGAGATAGAAGGATGAAACTTTGACATAATAAACATAAAATGTAAACAAACAATTTTCTGGTATTTACAATTTTGGAAAACATATGATTTTGAAATTTTTTTACAGTACAAAGAATAATTTTCAGTTGTGTTGAATCTAGAATATATACTATCTTAAATTTAACCCGGAAGGAGCCTTGGTCTTTAAAACCAACTGGTGTGCCAATTCAGAATTTCTTAGTACCAGTTGGTTGGTTTTTGGGTTTTGATGTGGTTTGATTCTATGAACTGCTTTGAGATCAAAGCAGCCTTCAAAATTTTGTTTGTGGTGAGAAGCATGATTATAAATTGGTTTCCGATCATCCTTATGTACCACATCAAAACGGTGGCCAGTCATCCGAACTCGTAATGAGTTAGATGTCTGACCAATATATTCTTTAGGACAGTGTTTACACGACAGTTGGTAGATCACATTGTGAGTTTCACAAGTTGACCCACCAACTATCGGATAAACCCTGTTTGTAACACTGCTTTTAAAGTCAAGTTCATGAACCTGTTGAAACATCGATAGTTAATTTATCAAAATATATTCCTAATGAAGATGAAAAATCAGTTCTAATGAAAGGCCTTACTTTTTCACCAACACCGAAGTTTAATCAAATAAAATTAGTTACAGACTCATTAGATTTCGCTCAAAAAATTAGAAAGAAATACTACCATGAACAAAATCCAAACCCTACTGAAAGTGACATACCGTTATCCTTAACTAAATTCAAAGACAACACCTGGGAACCGGATGCCTTGGCACCTGATCATCCAATTGAGCAATTTGTTAATATTGTGACTTCAAATCTGGCTGATCCCTCATTTTTCGACAATTTACCTAAAACAAAAAATCTAAAACCATCAGAATTCAGAGCAATCAAATCATTAAAATCCAACGAAAACATTGTGATTCTGCCAGCCGATAAAGGTAACAGTATTGTTCTCCTTAACAAAGAAGATTATATAACATAGTGTGAACGCCAATTAAATGACACGTCGACCTATCAAAGACTACAGGAGGACAAGACTGCTATCTTTAACGAAGAGATCCAAGAGTTCTTAGAAAAGTGCGGCCCCAAAGAAAATCTGTCCAGGAAAACAATTGAACTTTTAACTTCCAAATTCCCCAAAGCTCCAGTTTTTTACACTTTGCCCAAAATCCACAAGCCTTCAAGACCGCCACCAGGAAGACCAATTGTGTCTAGTATAGGATCGCCGACAGAGAGAATCTCCGCATTTGTCGATGAACATTTACAACCATTGGTAAAACAACTTCCATCCTATATTAAAGACACAAAAGACTTTCTGAACAAAATTTCCAGTATAGTACTTCCCAAATCCTCAGAAATCTTTCTTGTGACAGTTGATGTTGAATCTCTGTACACAAATATTCCACACGATGATGGTCTGGAGGCTGCCAAATTCTTTCTGAACTCTAGACCCATTAACTCTAAACCTTCCACTAATTTCTTAGCTACTTTAATTCATATGATTTTAACTATGAACAATTTTAAATTTATGGAAAAAGATTTTCTACAAATTAAAGGTACAGCAATGGGTACACGTATGGCCCCATCTTATGCCAATCTTTTCATGGGTCTAGTGGAACAAAATTTTCTATCAAACAGACTACTTTCACCCTTAATTTGGCTTAGATTCATTGACGATATTTTTCTGATTTGGCAGCATGGCTTAGAAAATTTACAACAGTTTTTGCATGATCTAAATCAATTTTGTTGCTTAAACTTCACTTGGAGCTTTTCTAAAACTTCTGTTACATTTTTAGATGTTGATTTATTCATTGACAAGGACATACTTAAGACGAAAATCCATGTGAAAGACACCAACACAATGCAATACTTGCATTATCAGAGCTGTCATCCTATGTACATGAAAAAATCTATACCAAAAAGTCTATCGATTCGTGCCAAATCCCTTTGTAGTGACAGCTCTGACTTTGAAAAGTACATTTCTAAATTGAATTCTGCTTTTATCAAACGAGGATACCCTCAAAAGCTGTTAGAAAATCAGATGAAAAAACCTAAAAACAATTTGAAACAAACCAATTTTGAAACGGACCCTAAATTCATAACAGAATATTTTCCTGGACTGCAAAAAGTAAATGGTGTACTAAAAGCAGCATTCAATGTTTTAAAATCCTCCCCCTCCACAGAAAATTTGTTTTCCAGACCACCACGTGTCGTATTTAAAAGGCCACAAAATTTTAAAAAATATGTTGGTGAGACCCAAAATTCAAAATCCTAGGCCTCAAAACGATTTGGTAAACAATCACGGTTGTAAACCTTGCCACAAACCCCGATGTGGCATTTGCAAAATTATGTGTGATTCCACTGACTTTAAAAGCAGTGTTACAAACAGGGTTTATCCGATAGTTGGTGGGTCAACTTGTGAAACTCACAATGTGATCTACCAACTGTCGTGTAAACACTGTCCTAAAGAATATATTGGTCAGACATCTAACTCATTACGAGTACGGATGACTGGCCACCGTTTTGATGTGGTACATAAGGATGATCGGAAACCAATTTATAATCATGCTTCTCACCACAAACAAAATTTTGAAGGCTGCTTTAATCTCAAAGCAGTTCATAGAATCAAACCACATCAAAACCCAAAAACCAACCAACTAAGAAATTCTGAATTGGCACACCAGTTGGTTTTAAAGACCAAGGCTCCTTCCGGGTTAAATTTAAGATAGTATATATTCTAGATTCAACACAACTGAAAATTATTCTTTGTACTGTAAAAAAAATTTCAAAATCATATGTTTTCCAAAATTGTAAATACCAAAAAATTGTTTGTTTACATTTTATGTTTATTATGTCAAAGTTTCATCCTTCTATCTCTCTTGCTTGAAAACGTTTATTGTATTAAACGAAAATTAGCAATTTATCTTTTTCATTTCATTTTGTTCTATCCCATAAAGTTGTTATTAATATAACAGTCGTTTGACACTTCTCCAAATAAGAATATATATATATATATACATATACATATATGTGTCCCTAGACACGATAACTCTCGTAAAATGGTCCGATCGACACCAAATTTGGTAGAGATGTGTAATCCTACATTTATTCGGATGAGTTCGTAAACCAGACATATCGACCTACCGGAAGGGGTAGTTTTGGGTGGTTTTGTACCCCAAAAATGGTCTTTTTGCATTTTTCATAAGTAATTTTTAAAAATTTTCAATTTATATTTTGACCATTGGATTTAGCTCAAAAAAACACAGAATTTAGTAATTTGAAGCTTTGCTCTATCTCCATTGGTTACCGAGATATTCAAAAGTCTAAAGACAGTACATTGTATTTTGGGGCTCCAATGTTAATCTTATGTAGAATAAGGATGTGTTAATATTTCACTTGTTAACCAATATTTTTGGATGAAACTTGGTATTCACCTTTATTTAGTTGAGGTAAATCCATTTATGATGAAGAAATCCTAGTTTTAGCGAATTTCCCATAGGGAATAAGCTATTACCGTAGGTCTCATGGTAAGACCTAAGCCCGGGACCATGTTACTTTTTCGTTTTGAGGTGCCCAGAGACCAAAAATAATAGTCATTAAAATTTATATATATATATATGTATATATATATATATGTATATATATATATGTATATATATATATATGTGTATATATATATATGTGTGTAAATATATATGTGTACCTAGACACGATAACTCTCGTAAAAATGGTCCGATCGACACCAAATTTGGTAGAGATGTGTATTCCTACGTTTATTCGGATGAGTTCGAAAACCAGACATATCGACCAACCGGAAGGGGTAGTTTTGGGGGGTTTTGTACCCCAAAAATGGGTTTTTGCATTTTTCATATGTAAATTTTAAAAATTTTAAATTTTTATTTTAACCATTGGATTTAGCTCAAAAAAACACACAATTTAGTATTTTGAAGCTTTGCTCTATCTCCATTGGTTACCGAGATATTACAAAGTCTAAAGACAGTACATTGTCTTTTGGGGCTCCAATGTTAATCTTATGGAGAATAAGGATGTGTTAATATTTCACTTATTAACTAATATTTTTGGATGAAACTTGGTATTGAGCTTCATTTGGTTGAGATTCATCCATTTAAGGTAAAAAAATCATGGTTTTTGTGCTTATCATGGCAGCAAACCTGCATACTCTTTTCCCATGTTAATCATATGAAGAATAGGCAAACTCTTTTATTTATGGACAGATATTGATGAAACTTACTATATGGCCTTATATGGTCGAAATAAATTTTTTCTATGTTAAAAACCTTCTTTTAGTGTCCCCCATGGCAGCATACCTGCATACTCTTTCCCTATATTTATCTTAAGGAGAATAGACATTTATTTCCCTATTTATGAGGACGTGATGAAATTTTGTTTACAAGTTTAGCTGGTCAAAATTAATATTATTAATTTGAAAATTCGCTGAGTACGCAGGTCTGCTGCGACGGGGGGTATTTATGCTTATCATGGCAGCAAACCTGCATACTCTTTTCCCATGTTAATCATATGGAGAATAGGCAAACTCCTTTAGCAATGGACAGATATTGAGGAAACGAAGTATAAGGCTTCATATGGTCAAAATATATTTATATTATTAAGCTATAAACCTACTTTTAGTGTTCCCCATGGCAGCATACCTGCATACTCTTTCCCTGTATTTTTATCATAAGGAGAATAGACATTTATTTCCCTCTTTATGGGCATGTGATGATATTTGATTTACAGGTTTTATCTGGCCAAAATTAATATTACTAATTTGGAAATTCGCTGGGTACGCATGTCTGCTGCGACGGGGGGTATTTATTATATATCTGACAGTATACTTCTTAAGGGGGGCCCCCTTATTTTTTTATTTTGCTTTTAGGTATGTATGTCAGTTTTCAAAATTTCCCGTCATTTTCCCAATAATATGGTGGACAACTTTAAAATTTCTTATGGACACCCTACATTTTAAAGTTTTTTTTTTTTTATTTCCATGTCCTTTTAAGACTTTTTAGCGAATTTCCCTGTAGGGAATACGCTATTACGGTAGTAGCCATGATAAGACCTAAGCCCGGGACCACTTAACTTTTCATTTTGAGGTCCCCAGAAGCCAAAAACACCGTTCGTTCGTTTTCATATATATATGTGTGTGTGTGTGTTTGTCCCGTGGTCCCGATAACTTTTGAAGCGGACCTCCGATTTTGATCAAATTTGGTATGAAGGTGTAAGACCAGGTCTATTTTCATGAGTTCGCGAACCAGCATGATCGGGTAATGGGAACGGGATTTTATGGGGTTTCAAAGGGGTCAAAAATGGGTTTTGTTATTTTTTACCTAAATTTTCAAATTCATCAATTTTTAATAAAACCATTTGAAAGAGCTTAAAAAAAACAATTTAGTATTTTGAATCCTTAAAATAGCTTAACTGGTAATATAGAAAATTCAAATCAAGTTTCCCATGTTATTCTTATGGGTACATCTTTAAAAAGTTATACATCGCTTATTTATCAACATATCTTCATAAACATTTTTATGAACCTTCACTAGGTGGTGAGAGATTTGATCAAAAACCCTCATGGCAGCAAACCTACATGCTAAATCCCATGGTATTCTCGTGGAAAATAATTGTATAATGGGAGCAAGAGAGATGGAGATATAAGATATCTGTTCCTAATCAGCTGATCAGCTGTCTTCTGCATATTTGTCAAATTTGAAATGTTTATGTTTTGTTATTTGTAAACAAATCTTTCCTTTTACATGGAAGCTTTGGATTATGCACTTTTAATACTGTTAAAAAAGTCATTTTTTGCAATATAAATATTAATATATGGATTATTAAATAAAAATAATTTACTCAGAAATATAATGCCATTAAATATATTATATTTCCTTGTAAAGATTATTAATTATATAAGATAGCCACAAAGTTCTTTGATGTTGAAACAATAATTATTTGGTTGGAAATTCGCTGAGTACGCAGGTCTACTGCGACGGGGGTATTATTTATTATTTGCTATTTTTCTCTAAACCTAACGGTTAGGGAGCTAGAGGCAATTAAAGTTCAATTTTAGTTCCATAAGAATAACATGGGGCAAACTTTACCTGCCCATTTCTCCGAAACCATTGATTGAAATAAAAAATACTCAGGAGTGCAAATGTCTTAAATTGATGTTTTAAAACTATTTCACTCATAAAAATTATCATTTACGCATAAATTAACTTCTTTCCAATATGGCAATAAAAAAAATAAAATTTAAAAAATATTTTTGTGATTATAAAAAATGTTCTTAAAACATCAATTAAATATATTTTTATCTTGAGTACTTTTTATTTTAATCAATGGTTTCAGAGATATGGGCAGATAAAGTTTGCCCCATGTTATACTTATGGAACTAAAAATGAAATTTAATTGCCTCTAACTCCCTAACCGTTAGGTTTAGAAAAAAATAGCAAAGTATAAAAAAGTCTTAAAATCACATTGACATTTGAAAAAACACCATGAAATGTAGGGTGTCCCATAAGAAATATTAAAGTTGGGCGCCATATTGGTAAAATGCCGGGAAATTTTGAAAACTGAAATACATACCTGAAAACAAAATAAAAAAGTAAAGGGGGTCCCCATAAGAAGTATACTGTTAGATATAATATAAAAGTTAACTATTGGATGACTTAAAGACACTCACTCTGTATAAATAATTAATATTTGGATCATGAAAATCACCACGTTTATCAACGGTCATTCATAAAATTACATTACCGTCATATATTTACTGGTAAGGGATTGAAATATTAGTTTATGCAACCACTGAACAATGAACGACTTTAAGCCAAGAGCGAGATGTAAGTTATAACATGAGTTCTAAATGTCTCACCAGTGCTTGCATTTACTTAGTTGAAGATATGTTAAAGGTTGGTGCCTAAAGAAACCAAATATGAGTCGTAATGGAAAAAAAATCAGTTGGTGAACGAATTGTATGGTTTCTATTATAACACTCCTTCAATCCAACGCCTAGTTAATTACCTCTGATCTCATTATGAAACATATTGTGTTAATTTTAATAATGTACTTATTTAAAATGTTACTTGTCTATTGGCGTTCAGTGCAATGGTCACGTGCAACAATATATTGATAAATTATATTGTCGGACGGTCTACCTTTTTTACAAACATGATAACCAAAGGATGACATATTGTATAATTTTCATTATTATCTAATATTAAGGAAATGTAAAGAAGATAATTGAAATTTCCTTTAATCAGAAGCATTCAATCAGGATATTCTAGCATTTACGTGTCTTTGCAATTGATTGGGTTATAATTAATTATGAAGTTTGCCTCAATCCATCAATGACATTAGCAGGGTGTTTATTCGCCCTGCACACAGCTAGTTAATTATCTCTGACGTCACCAGCTGTTGGATAATGCCAGGTGGTGCATGCGTTGTTGTTGGCCTTGTCATTGTAAAAAACTAAATTGTAATTATTTTTGAGGGTCACAGAAACAAAGTGAATACAATTTGTTCTCTAGTTCTACCAACTGGCCAGAATAAAAGTTTTTAAAAACTAAAGGAGTACGGATATTATTATTATTTTAACCTTTTTGTTTATCACTAAAGATACCACGATACGATTAGTTTTTTTTTTTTCTTTTCATAGATGATAGTTAAAAATATGTTAGTTAAAAACCGTTATGCAAAAAATGCCCAACACTTCTCAAAAAGTCCTGTTACGAAAAAAACAAGAAATGTTTTGTTTGATAAAAGTACTATGTTATTAAATAGGATACCATATTTGTGATTGTGTTAAACAAAATGTTATAACTAGCAGTTAGTACAGCCAAAATAATGGAAAAAGATTACTTTCACATTAACAAGTGTTGAACTGCCATTTTAATTCATATAGTAGTACCACAAAAGTTTTACTTTTGCTATGATGGAAATTAAAAGGAATTTAGATATTTAATAAAGACTAGGTAAATATCTGACGAACTCCGAGGACAACCAAAACAGATGGATATGATGAATTATATATGTTACTGTATTGTAAGCTATATGTGTAACTATATCCAATATTACGTCTCAGACAGTAACTATTTGTCAGTCCCGTAGTCCAACTGTGGCAGAGATTCTCCATAAATCATACTTAGTTCTGTCTGGTGTGTAATGTGAGTGTCTTTATCCTATTCTCTCCATCAGTACCCTAGAACTACTGTGGCCGAAATTTAACGTATATTATACTTTGTACTAAAATATGAGCGTTACGTTATTGTACTTACACCTATCAGACAGTACGGTAACGTTAGTCAACCTCGGATGACCACTCACAAGAACAGAGATTCACCTAAATTACACATCGTGCTGTCTGGTGAATTATGTGCTTTAAGTTATCCAATACCCCCACATCTCAGACAAATACTCTTCTCAGTCCCAGAGGACCACTGCGGCAGAGATTCAACATAAATCATACATCGTGCTGTCTGGTGAGCTATGTTCTTTAAGTTATTTAATACCCTCACGTCTCAGGACAGTCCCAGAGGACCACTGCGGCAGAGATTCAACATAAATCATACATCGTGCTGTCTGGTGAGCTATGTGCTTTAAGTTATCCAATACCCTCATTTCTCAGATCTATACTCTTGTTAGTCCCGGAGTACCACTGCGCCAGAGATTCAGCATAAATCATACATGTGCTTTGAGTTATTCAATACTCTCACATCTCAGACAGTTACTCTTGTCAGTCTCAGAGGAGGACCACTGCGGCAGAGATTAACCGTAAACAGTACATTCTGCTGTCTGGTGAGATATTTGCTTTAGGTTATCCAATACCCTCACGTCTCAGACCGTTTACTCTTGTCAGTCCAGAGGACCATGGTGTCTATGATTCTGCATAAATCATACATCGTGCTGTCTGGTGAGTTATTTGCTTTAGGTTATCCAATACCCTCACGTCTCAGACAGTTACTCTTGTCAGTCTCAGAGGACCATGGCCTCTAAGATTCAGCATAAACCATGCATCATACCGTCTATGCGCTTTAAGTTATTTAATACGCTCATTTCTCAGACAGATACTCTTGTCAGTCCCAGAAGACCGCTGAGGCAGAGATTCACCATAAATCATACATCGTGCTGTCTGGTGAACTATGTGCTTTATGTTATCCAATGACCTAGTGTCTCAGGGCCAAGGACGATAGAAGTATGAAAGGTCATCTTTGCACTTTCCGATTCTCTCTCAGAGTTAGTTTAATGGGAAGAACTTTTCACAAAAGTTACGAGCAGAGATTTAAGGGTCGATATTTTATTTAAAATAGGTTAAATGTAGGTTGAATAGGTTTAACCTGGGCGGTTCAGATAATTAAATATTACAAAAATAAACCGTTTAAGTACTTTAAAATACAAAATAAAAAATAGGAGCAGCACTATTGCAATCACAAATACTAAGAACGTTACAGTGCTTTAAAGAATCGTAAATGAACAGTGCTATTTATATTCTTATTTTTATGTAAAAATAAGGACATTACAATAAAAAACTACTTTTTTAATTTTATGGTCAACGAAAAGTAGGCAATAATAGAATCATCCCAAATTTAATAAGAGGATCCTTATACGTAAGGTAATAATAAAAAAATTGAGAAGAAAAGGTTTTAAAGGAGATATTAGATTGGAACATAGGTTTGCAGATTTTAATAATATAGTGTTAAACAACACCGTTTGTTTAGTTTTTTAGGTGCCTTTGCCCCTACAAGCTGCATATATGTAAAACTTCTTTTTTTACGTGAACAAAGTGATGAAAAGCTGCAATGAAGAGAATAAAGTTACTTGGAGTGATAAACAAAGCTATCTGCATGTGCATGAAAATTGATTCAAACCACTTTATTTTTAATATACAGAGTTTTCACTTATTTACTTGATATTGAAATGAAAAGTAGAAAAATTGAACAAAAATATATATGTTAAATTTGTCTTTGGTAAACCAATTGGATTCTATTTTCTAATAACCAATAACTTATGTGTACTGTATGGCTAATTATCTAACTATCGATTCTCTGGCTGTTTACTGACGTTAATAAACATAATTAGGCCTATAGTGTCCCAAACTACCGCTGCAATTTTAATGCATTATGTAATCTAGCAAATTTACGAACACTGTGAAAGAGAATTCCGCTGTTTCCCCTCAAATTTGTTTATGAGTTTTTTTTTTAACATGAGTTGTATTTTATTGAAGAATAAAATGTAAAATTGATTATTCGTATATGTAATAAATAATAGTAAATAAAAGTTTGTATTTATTTTTGGCTTATTACTATTATTTTTCCTTTAGATATTAAGGCCAATTTACTTTAAGAACGTGCCTATAAACACTTATAATTAATGGGAAGTTTGTTCACAACTTTTTATTTTATATTCCTTAAAATTATTGACTGCAAATTTAGGTATTACCACAATGATATTCGAATAATCAAACCATAATAAAGAAAACAGATGATAAAACTTTTAAACTATTTTTCACTTTTATTTATGAAATCCAAATTGTATTTATGAAATCTATTTAGTTTTCATATTATTCTTAAACATTTGTTTATATTCTACATGTCATTTTCTTTAAATTTATTAATAATGATCGTGTGCAAAAGGGAGCACAACTATGAAAGGAAGCGGATTCAAAGAATTGTAATGCCCCAATCTGCATTTTGATCTCTTATTATGTAAATAGTTTGAGCTTTATTGTCCAACAAAGGTGAAATGAATGCACGTATTGCAATATAAATATTTATAATAATATTTTAATTTAAAAAATGTCAGCCATTTAAAGCATTCTAGTTTGTATATAGGTGAAAGTGTTACAGGAAATGTGAATTTTTCCAGGACAATGATAATGCAAATAATAATAATAATAATTATAATAAAATAATAATGAATTAAAATTACCTTGTCCAATCACTGGTTATCAAAAGACGACATGTTTAGTTCCTTAGAACTTCACCAGGTCCATAGTATGGACAACAACACTTTACAAAAGTTTTCCATACCAAATGAGCCACCACAAACAACTATGATAAATCAGGCATTTACAAAATCAACTGTGACGACTGTCCAAAATATTACATCGGTCAAACTGGAAGATCCTTCAACCAAATATTTAAAGAACATATAGGCCTACCTAAGAGACTTCACCATCAACAATCCTCGTGCCCAGAACATTTAGTATCAGAAGGCCATAGCAGTAGTGTCTTTTGGTTACTCCTGGGCCAGGTCAAGGTCATCGGTTGGAAGTGGCAGGTGTGGGGTTGGAAGTGTGGGTTGACAGTGATGGATGGGTTTGGGAAGTGGGTCAAGGTCATCCGGAGGGGGTTTTAAAAAAAGTGGGAGCCGCAGGGGCTCGGTGGGAATGGGGAGGGGTGGGGGCGGCTTCGGGGTTGGAGGTTTTAGTTTATTTTTAAAATTAAATTAAAATAATAGTTGCATGATAGGAGAGCTCCTAGGTGTTTACAGTGCGAGTTGATACAGTAGAATGAGACATGTGTCCAAGGAAGAACGATCATATAAACCCGGTAATATAGTGAATAAGAATAATTGGATAGCATCGTCAATAAGTGTAACAAGATTGAAATGTTGATACTGCAGCATGTCAGTTAAGACAGCGTGCAAAACAGTATCAGTACAGTATGCAGTGTTGCACAGGCTAGGTTTTGCAAAGTACAACGGGTGAAAACTGTAGTATTTCTTAAGCTTAGCCAATGTAGTACGCGGTTTACAAACTTGGAGTTAGATTGTTTCTGTAAATATGTTTTGTGCTTAAAAGCTTTAGTTGTAAAGAGTGCGAAGCCATGATAATATATGAAGGGGAGATGTGTACTCTCCGACAATTGGCGAGTATATGACCGGCGCCCGCGAGTGTGTCTGAATATATAGAGACTAATTAGCATAATAAGTGCAAACATATGTTAGAGTAAAAAAGCGTAAGTAAAAAAGTGTTAGACTAGGTGTTAGAGACTTGCGGATAGTTGTTTACTGTTGCCCTATCGCCACTATAATGACGCGCGCGCGGTACCGATGCCCGTTTTATGGGGGTTGTGTGCCCCCCCCTCCCTTCCCCAACCCCTCCCCCTGAGAGGATGACATAAAAGAACAGAACTTCGGAGAGCTCAGTTATTTGTCGGGCGCGCGCCGCGAAAGGTTGTAGCAGGGGGAAACATATAGGCGAAGAAAAGTATCGGTAGCCGCAGAAGTTAATTAATTATTCAGGTGCAGGATTGCAAGTAATGTTCCGTGCACGAATAAGTAGGAATACAATTATCAATTGTACAGGTAAATCTTGTACTGTAGCAATAACTATAAAATTAGACGGTTGTAAAGTGTATGACCTGCTAATGTGCAAGAAATATCCCGTGCACGACTAAGTGGGATCACAATTGCCAATTGGACAGGTAAATCTTGTATTGTAGCAACAAGTATAATAGTAGACCGTTGTAAGGTGTATCACCTGCAGGTGTGCAGGAAATGTCCCGTGCATAAATATAGAGACTAATTAGCATATTAAGTGCAAACACATTTTAGAGTAACAAGCGTTAGTTGTAAAAGCGCCAGAGACTTACGGATAGTTCCTCACCCGACCGATTCCGCCACCGAAATGGCGCGCGCGCGGCAGCAACCCCCCTTTTTATGCGATCGATGAGTCACGTGCGACGCCCCTCCAACCCCCTCCCCGAGAAAACCGCATAAAAGAGCGAGGTTCGGGAGAGCTCGGTTATTTGTCAGTCGGCTGCGGCTACGGTCACAAGAGTCAGAGGAAGAGACGGATAGTTTAAAAAAGTACTGGTGATCGCGGAAGTTAATTAATTATTCAGTTGTAGGATTGCAAGTATTGCTTTGTGGATAATCAAGTGTGGGGACCAAAACTGTGATTGAACAGGTAACCATTGTATTATAGCAATAATTTTAATATTAAACGGTTGTAAAGTGTATAAGCTGCAGGTGTGCAAGAAATGTCTCTCGTACTGTAGCAATAATTATAATAGTAGACGGTCAGTAAGTGTATTACCTGCAGGTGTGGAAGAAATGTCTTGTGTAATGTAGCAATAAGTATATGATTGTAAGGTGTATTACCTGCAGACGTGCAGGAAACATAGCGTGCACTATTGCACAGGTAAATCCCGTAGTGTAGCACTAATTATATTAGTATGACCGAGAAGTAGCGGTTAGAGTTTAAGTGTTGTTAAAGTAAGAGAGTAATTTGCATATTAAGGAGGAAACAGGTGTGTAAGAATGGAACCTGCAATTAATCAGTGTGAGTTTTCCTGCACACGATGTTAATTAGCATATTTTAATTAAAAAAAAAAAATGGAAACTCGACACGAAAATAAAATTAAGATATATAAATAACTGATGTAGTGTTAAGAAATAGTGTAAAAATAATAAAAATGTTAAAATAAATAGTGTGTTAAAGTACTATGTGGTATGAACTCACGGATTGGTTGTTTACCGTTGGGGTGTCAGCTCCCTATATGGGAGGCGCGCGAGCTTCCCATCGTTTATATACATGCGGATGGTTACTCATGCATGACCCCCCCCCCCCCGACCGGACCGGAAACCGGAAGCCCCCCCCCCCTCCGACGTCACAACGTCTTGGGTGTAGCGTGTAAGAAGTACCGACCAGGCCAAGGATTATGAGCATAAGTAATGCATTTCCAAACAATAGTCTATTGTATGTTAAAAACAAGTTGCGTGTTTTGGCGGCCTATTTCTGTTGGAAGTATAATTAAGCGGCGGAAGAGGGTGGATAACAATCGACGATAATTATGCTGCCACGCGATGGGAAAGCTGCGGATGTACTTGTCAGCGGATGTAATTTGATGCTATCTAATGCAAATTGAGAGGTACAAGGCTCCACCTGCGTTTTAGGCGACCCACATGTAACAAAGCACATCCGTTTGGAATTTTCCACTGACATTTCTGGAAAGTTCCGCGCCCCTGAAACCCCTCCCGGCCCCCCCACCACTCTGGGAGCCGAGAACTACCCCGACGACTATTGCCGCCACAGTCGGGCTCGGAATTTCGGACGCGACGCTCCGACCCGACTCAGAGGGCAACTCAAATGTATAAGCGGCCGATATATATTTGAGTTACTCTTGTTGTTAGGCTATTACTATTTAATATTTGTTGTGTGTGTGTGTGTGTGTGTGTGTGTGTGTGTGTGTGTGTGTGTGTGTCTATGGTTTTATGCAAAATGTTGTTTGGTTTCAGTCTTAAGATGTGTTAGTTTTTTAAGGTTTAACTTGCGCATTGCGATGTTAGCATTAAGGTGTGTTATGGTATTATTTATGTTTAAGAAATGTGTTTTTAATCTTAAGTATTGGTTTATGGTATTTGTGTGTATGTGTGTGTGAGTGTGTATCTATGTCTGTTTGTTTATCTGTGTACGAATAATTTTCTACATTCCACAGCTAGCTGTTAGGTTGGTAGATTAAATTAAAATATAAATGTAAATTTAAGAAGTTCGATTGAACTTCATTAAATATGGGTGGGACATGCGCGTTGTGCCGTAGGTAGCGCATATTTTTATTGTTTTTGATTTTTTTTTTTAGTTTTGGTCAGGCAAAAATATGATTGGGTGGGTTTAGTTTAAGGGTGGGAGGTTAGAGTTGCGTCTTGCATTAGCTGTTCCAGAGTCCCCATTGTAAAATTGGAATGGTCAAGTCCAGTGCCCAGGCCCGAGGCTGGCCGCCCGTATCACAGACTACCAAA
>JAQYXR010000997.1:0-30000 GCA_030545055.2 Neoaliturus tenellus
TAATTCTAAATTAATATTATTTCATAAAATAATTTTGCAAAAGCTGAATTTTAATATTTTTCTCGCGTTTTCTAAAATGATAGTCTTTTCTTAAATCATCTTCTCACATGAAATTTTTTAAGGCAGATGACATTTACGGCAATTATAATGTGTTGACCAAATCTATTCCTAAATTAAGTAAACAGTTTTCGTAAATATTATGCGTTTTTGGCGTGTTTGTGAGCGTGAAATGAAATTTGACCACATTTATGTGAGGGGTTCATAAAAAATAACAGTAAGCTATAAATTTTTGTATTTTGATATTTGTTAATGTTGACGCTCTGTAAAACGTGACGAAAATTTTACATTCTAAATTTTTTACATTCGCATTACTACTATCTCTTCGCATTTCTAGTACTATTTGCATTTCTAGTACTATTCGCATTTCTAGTACTAAACTAGAAAATATTTTATGCAAAGATATGCATGTAGCGTATTTTCATTCCAGAACTGTGGCTTTTATTAACTAGACGCACTATAATATCTGATGAAGAATAGTTATGGAGACAAAAAAAAAAAAAAAAAAGAATAAACGATTGTTTAAGCGGGTGCTAGAGCAGGGGTTTATCCGCAATGAGGCAATCCGTATTCCGTGTTGATCATTTCTCAAGCCCCAGATCAAGGTGTCACCGCCGAGCTTTGATCCTAGATTTAGAATTGGAATTTGCAATTGTGATTTTTCAAAGGAGGATTATCGCAGTTCATACATTTTCATATATTATTATTTTATTAGTAATTATGTATTTTAAAAACTTATCATACTTGTCATACTTCTGAGAAAATGTCTGTTAATTTTCATTTGCATTAGTTTTTGGGAATTTCTTAATGTTTACTTTGGTTTTGAATATTGTTCCCCACTATTACATTTTAATTAAAACACTATATAGTGGAAAAGATATGTATAGGCCTACTTTATGTTAAAAGTAATTTCGTCTTCTGTCAATCGTTCTGTATAATATTATTACTAATACAGCTAAATAAAAAATTTCTAATCCTTAACGATCCATAAAACAAAAAAGTATTAAAATTATTAAACAACTATTTCTTATATTAAAATATCCAAGCAATAATTGCCATACTATAAAATATATTCAACGCAGTTTATATTTTTTAAATCCTAACACACACACATACTGACAAAAACAAAACAAATTGCAAAACATACAACATTGCAATGGTTGGATTGCAAAAGGAACATTTAATTGAGAAAAATCTCGTGTTTGTCGTTCGATCTCTTTATTCTTTGTTTTGTGCATCTAGTTAATTAAACCTTTTGACTTTTTGTGTCCTAAATAACTTTGATCACGATATCTTTTTAGCAGAAGCTGGATACTGGTATCAACTATCTATTATAAGGCTTTTTTCGTAAGAAATTCTAAATACTAAAAGGTCTTAACGTATCAAGACAATTCAGTAACAAGGATATATTTCTAAGATATCTTATGAAATTGCATGTAAACAGATCAAGGAGAAAATATTTTAGCTCTTATAGTTATGGTACATTTTTATTCTAATGTGGCAAAAAACTATCCCCGAAAATGGTCAAAGTTTCTCGGTTCACCCTTTATAAAAATACTACGGTTGTTTTTTAGTAGCGTGTAAGAGGCTCGGATGTCTCCCGAATAGTTTAAGAAGTTGAAACTTGAGTAAAATAAAAATAATAATTAAAATAATAGTAATAATAAATAATAAAAAATAAAAACTAAGAAAGACTATATCTCTAACATAATATTGCTCCCCTCTCCATAAAACGTAAAATGGGTTGGCGGGTTTCAAAATACAGAGTTTTCAGTTCAGCACAACTTCACCCTCAATCAAAATGCTGAAAATAATCCATAGCGATGTGTACGTGACTTTTCGTATGTGATATATTGATGGAGAGATGATATTTTATGATCGAGACGCGTAAAATGACTTGTTGTGGGGAGCGGGGATGACGTCACTTCGCGGCCGGAGCGCCGATCACACGAGGGGGGGGGAGGTAAAAAATACTGGCCAGATAAGGAACTTTTGTTTCGACTTGGAATAAATAAAAGAGTTTCTTTTTCGTTTGTCTGCCTTTCGTTGTTTGCAAAATTAAATATGTCATTTAATTTTTGTTTCAACTATACAGGCTAGTTAAAAAGAAAAACTATCATGTGTGTATTCAAAATACATTTTATTTTCCTCATTACTAACTCTGTTTCAGTAAAATTCATCACAAAAATTCTAGCTTAATAGTAGTAATACCTTTTAATACCTTTAATACCTTTATTGAAATGGCGACCTAACTCAATAGGTAGTTTAAAGCCAAGTATGAATGAGGGATGAGTGTAGGATGATTGTGGCGCGATCTTGTAGTCTTGTTACTGACCAAGGCCGACATTCTCCTTAGACAGGACTGTTAATTCATAGCCCAACAGCCAATGGTATCTAGGGACCTACAGTTTAACGTGGGATCCGAACCACAATTTCAACCTCCCATATACGAATTGGTCTAATTATGAGGATGGTACTTATGGATGAACTAGTATTCACTAGTGCGGACGTTAATCGCCACCAGGGAATATCGCATCCACAAGCCATCGCTCATAACTATCCACAATTCGTGACCTCCAAGTAGCTGGATTACAGGACGTCGCCACCGTCCCAGTCAAGTTTATTCAATAAAGGCCGAATACAATGTTGCGAGCACTACATTACCTAAGGCCAACTTAAAACGTGGGACATAACTATAAGGTATTAATAAGATAAAATATTTTTTGTTGTTCTAGCCTAAAACTTGTTATATCCACCTAAACGTTTTATTTTCAACATATTTGTGACCAACCAGCGACACGGCCGCCGTATTTCACCCGGCAGATCAATAAGATGTTCCCACTTTTCTTCCGAACCTTCCACAAGTAGCAAATAACACCATTAATCTTGTCTTTGGAACCGCTGTCACAATTTATTAGCGCCCTCCTTCATAGCGAGATTGGCCAGGTTTCATATTAGCCCCAGGTGAATTGCGGATAAAATTTAAAAGGATTTTGTAATCTATTAAAAAAATGAAGAAGTTTCGGACGTGATGGAATTGAATTTCTAAGTTGCACATACTCTCTCTCGTGTACTGTAGCTGTTTTAATATCACATGTTCAGTGGGTTATTTAAAAATATTGTTTAAACACGTAATAGTTCCCAAGAATTAATAATTTTTAATATAAAATATAGATAGGATAAAATACCTAAAAATTGTCACTTTCAATGTCAACGCTCCATAAACAAAGGACTTTGTTTATTAACTTTTTCTACAATATCTTGTTAAGTATACTAGAAAAAAAGTTTAAGTATGCTTATGGTAGAGTTGTATGGTGGCAAAAGTTGTGTCTTTCTAGTTAAAAAATACCTAATCAAAATTATCAAGGGAAGAGAAATGTTTATGAAAAAACACCCAAAAATGGAGGTAAAAGTTTTTTGTAAACGAACTCCTTTATGAACGCCTCGGAGTCAATGTGCTGGAGGATACCAAATCTGAGAAAAATCTGTCAAAAATGCGATGTAAGTGCCTACATAATATACGGTACCTGTGGCTACATGTCACTTTTAGCAAGATGTAATAGCCTATCATAAACCTAAGGCGCCTTTTTATAATATCCTGTGGTAGTCCAGGCTCAAGCCATCAAGCGAGTCTTTAGAGTAACTTACTGTCCCTTGGAAAACAATTATTTACTTTATTTTCATATAATTTTTGTTGAAAAATTTCTTTAAAGAAGATTGTTGGATGACAACTAAGTTGAAACAATTGTTGAGCTCGGGAGGGGTAAGTTGGGTTTAATAAATTATATGTTACACGAGGACGCGTCCTAACAATGGTGGCACGTGGGTCAAAAAAGTTTGGAGGGAGAACAATAGCAAGGGGTTGTATGTGAGGGCTGTTGTTACAACTTTGTATGGTTCTCTTTCGAGGATAAGGACCCCACCAGTGGCAAAATCACCAATCTTAATTTTCCTTAAAATATCATGGAGTTATGTTTTAATTATGTGCATAAGAATATTGCATGTTTCAGTATCTCAATGAAAACAAGAGTGAACTACTTTTTTAGTTTTTTTAACGTAGGTTGTAAAAACAATAATTTGAATCAATAATCAACATCGTCACCAAAATTATACAACCTATTAAGTCAGATTTTAAAAGATAACGAAATGTCGAAGTAAAAAACAATTAAGTTACTAACGCATTCTACAAAAATGATCCGTAAGTAAGTAGATATTGTGAATCTGACATTCATTGTAAAACTGTGTTCCCATCCAGTCGATATTGAGCATTGTAAAGAAAACTTGATGTCGTTAAATGCAATACAGTAATATAAATAATTTGAATCATGACGTGGTGAAATATTTTTGCTACACAATTTGCCTCTTAAATCATAGGTCAAGTATGTATTCAATAAAATACTCAGTTCGCAGTTTGCGTGAAAATGAAGTTTCCAATGAATTAATATCCTACGTTACTATGAGTGTGAGTATACGTAGGATGTCAGTATTTTGGTTTTTGGGCAATGATACAAAAGTCTCATGGTCTGTGACGGACGCCCCACCATTTTCTAGATAACCGTAATTTGGGACATTTTGGTAACCACTTTCACCGTCTCAAAAACCCACCTACACTATTCCACCCCGTATCGTTTGTTTTATTTATGTGCTAGAGCGACATTGAATGATGGAACTTTCGTAGAGTGTTGAAGGATTGAAACCGAATTGTGGTGATTTATTCGGTTACGGACGGGCGGCGTGGAAAGAAGCCGGAACAGATGAAATAATAAATGGTGTCGCCCCAAGGGGTCGTCGCCGGAAACTCTAGGGGGGGGGGGGGGATGGGGGGAGAATCGTTTCAACACTTCTACTCTAATTTATTAAAATCTTTCATAGATACTGGGTTGGTTTTCTCTTCGTGTAATAATATGTTTATATTATTATTTTGATTTGCTTAGCTTCCGTTACCTTTATGAAAGATATAAACAAACAAAAACCCTTCAGCGGGCAACAACAGAGCTCAGAACTAATCCTGTCCATCGACCATAACTATCGAAACGTTTTTAATGCCACAGTGGAGTTCCGCACTTACCATCCCAGTTTTCCTTTCCATTCTAGTGACGGAAGGGCGATAACAGAGTTCCGCAGCAGAGTTTAAAAGGGAATCGAGGTGGTAAGTCATAAGTCATAAGTCATCTTTATTCGTTCAAGATACATATTTGAACACATCATAAATACAAAAACAAATTATGTCTATAAAATAAGAGAAAAGTACAGTGATCATCAGGTAAAAAGTTTAACAGCTTAGGTCACCCAACATCGCTTATCAAATAGGGACATAATTCTAAGAAATGTTCTTTTAATTTTCTTTTGAAAGTATTAATATTGTTTATTTCTCTTATTTGGAGCGGTACTTTATTATAAATTCTTAGACATGTATAATAGGGCCCCTTCTCATAGTTTGTTGTTGAATGATTTGTTACTGACAGCATGCCCCTTGATCTTGTTGGATACTGGCGAAAGTGTCCGTTAGTCACAAAAACCGACCAATTCTGTTTGACAAAAACACAAACCTCATATCCAACAAGTCCAGCAAAAGTAAAAATTCTGAAATTCTTAAATAATGGGAGGCAAGAGTCTGTTTTTCTTAAACCACCCATCACCCTCAGACACCATTTTTTAAGAACAAAAATTCTACGAAAATTTTGAACACTCGAGAAACCCCAAAATATAACCCCGTATCTAAGAATTGATTCTACGTGTGAAAAATAAACAACACGGAGGATCTCGAGACTGCAAACCTTAGCAAGACGGCTGAGGGCATAACACATTGGCTTTAATCTATTGCAAACATGGTTCCACATGGGAGCACCAGGTCAATTAACTGTCAACGCGCAGTCCCAGGAATTTGTGAATGGAAACTTCAACTAATTTATTATTGTTTAATATTATATCGTCAGAGATTTTTTTAATTTTGCCCAGAAAAAATTCAATGAAGTTAGTTTTACTAGTATTTCGTGTCAAGCTATTTGAAGTGAACCATAAGTTGATGTTTGAAAGTTGACTATTGACATCGGAAATAACTTGCTCTCCAGTTTCGCTAGAAAATCCCAAAGAACAGTCGTCAGCAAACATAACTAGGTCGGAATTTTTTGAAAAATCAGGAAGGTCATTTACGTATAATAAAAATAAAACAGGGCCAAGAATCGAACCCTGGGGAACTCCTTTGACAACAGGTCTGCTTTCTGACAATATAGGGTATTCTGTGCTATTTAAATAAACAATTTGTTGTATATGGGAAAGAAATGACTTAAATAAATTTAAAGCATGCCCTCTTACGCCATACCATTCAAGCTTTTGAACAAGAACATGATGATTTACAGTGTCAAAGGCTTTACTTAAATCACAGAAAATTCCAAGAGTGCAAAGTCTTTGATCTAAAGAACTTGTAATGCTGTTAAGAAAATTAAAAACTGCGCTGACTGTTGACTTTCCACGGCGAAACCCATGCTGCCTTAGAGAGAAGACATTATTCAATTAAAAAAAAATTTACTAATTTTTGACAAATTATGGCCTATATAATCTTTGAAAAGGACGGAAGAATTAAAATTGGTCGGTAATTTTCAGGATGGCTCGCGCTACCGGACTTGAATATTGGAATAACCTTACTAATTTTGAAAACCTGTGGGAATGTGTCAGTCATTATCATAGAGTTTCAGATGTGAGTAAAAACATTGCTGATAGTATGGAAACATTTTTTTTTTTAAACCAAACAAGGAATCTCATCGATGCCTGCAGCTCTGGTACCCTTTAGCCCCCTCACTATTTCCTCGACTTCTGATACTGACACTTCAGATAGAAAGATGCTACGAGCAACGGGAGTCGTGTGAGAAAAACAATATTGGAAGGGGCCGCCATCAGTGACTGGGATGGGTGCTACATCGGTAAAATATTTATTGAAATGGTCAGCAATAATTCCCCCCCCCCCGTTTCTACCTTACCGTTAATTTCCAAATGAAAATTTTTATTTTGAGGCTTGGTTTGCTTTAAAGCAGTGTTTTCATTTACAATATTCCAAATTGATTTTGTGCGGTTTTCAGAGTTTAGGATGGTATTATCATAAAAAGACATTTTTGCCTCATTTAGTTTTAACTTGTGGAGGTTAATTTCATTTTCTATTTGTTTATCCAGGGGTTCAGATTTGGGCAAAGATTTTAAGAACTGTATGTAATCATTTTGCATTTTAAGATCTCGGGAGATCCATTTCTGAGCTGGTTTTTTCTAACATTAATTTTTTTTAGTTTTTATTGGGAAAGCTGTCTTGAAATGGTATTAAAAAATTTCCATGAATTTAACACACTTCTCATCAATGTCAGTACTTTCATAAACCTCGCACCAACTTTCTGCCGAGAGATAACTATTAAACAGGTCAACTTCATTTTCACCAAAGTATCGTTTTTTTATTGCCCTATTTTGACTGAAATTGCTGGAAATGTTTGGACAGAATGTAATGAAGTGGGCCCTATGATCAGAGAAGGGTATTTCCAAATTGTCCGCACTTTTTACATGTGAAAGGGAAAAATTGCATAATATATTATCCACAATGTTTTTACCCCTCGTTGGTTTATCGATATGAACAGTGTATTTAAACACCCCTAGAAGATCACACAGAGATGTTGTGTCTTTATCAGACTTGTTTTGAAATTGAACATTAAAATCTCCACAGATGATAGTTTTAAATTTAGATTCCTGGCAAAAACTAAGTATTTCATACATGACACTTAAGAATATTTTAAAGTTTCCGCTGGGCGGCCTGAATAATACAACAACATTTGTGTTAATACTTGATAGTGAAACACCTGAGCACTCAATATGCATTTCAGTTGAAAGACTTTTAACATAATCGATTTCTTTAGCTTCAAAACATAACTTTGAGAAAACAGCAACTCCCCCATGAATATGAGACTGCCTATTTGCAAAAGAGACAAGATTGTACCTCTTGAAAAAGGTCAAAATTACATTATCATTGTTCAACCAGGTTTCTGAAATACAAACAATATCTAGATTGTGCTCATCTAAAAAGACATCAATTAAATTCAACTTGTTTGAAATACTTTGAGCATTAAAATGAAATAAACTTATTATATTATTTTCTTTTTTTGACTTTTCCCTGCAATTATTTTTTGTCTCATTTAATTGCTGTCTAAAAAAACTCAATTAGAGTTAACACTGAATGGGGTACTGTGCATCTTATTAGGGCTACCAGTTGACAATAGCTTATAACAAGGTGAGATTGGAGTCAGTGGTGGAAAGTCTATTATAGATGTGAGCAGTGGCAGTGGCGGAGGCGTGCTGCAGCAGTGAGGCGGTGGCGGTGGAGGGGTGATGGGCACTGTCGTCTGCTGTGGTGGTGGAGGGGTGACGGGAACCGATGCCGGCGTCGTCTGCTGCAGCTGGTCAGCTGGTGGCTGCGACGTCTGCGACTGCGGAGTGGCGCTCGTTCGTACTGTCGTTGTCAGGGTAGGGTTCGATGACTGATGTGTCTGGCATCGCCTTACTCTTAGATGACCCATTGGACATGGCAGGTTTTGCTGACCCAGGCCCAGCAACCACTGATGGTAGGTGCGGGACTGTTTTGTGTCATAGCAGCCCTCCCAACTTATACTTAACTCCCGTGTCCAGATTCACACATAACTTATCTTGTTTTCCTAGAGGGTCAAACTTTGGTAAACTAATTATTGTTTTCAAATTAAAGGAAATAAATCGTCTCAATCAGGATCTGAGTTCCGACTCCACCCCCACTTTCCTCCGTCATTTTATGGACGTAATTTTGACCAATCCACTCGATATCTTATTTTATAAATCGCTATAGTTCTAAATGTACAACATAATGCAATAATTTTAATGAGTATGGCACAGTAGTAGTGTACTGAGAAGAAAGTGATCCTAATGAAACGTGCTTTTAAGCTGTAAAGCTATAAAATTAGCTTTACTTGTAATTACAGTGTTGAGTGTGCTACAACAACCCATTAAGCAATATTTTTAGACCTCTATTGACTCAATAATGTAAGGTTCAGAAAATATAATTTACGTAATCGTGTGTAATTAGTCAATTTATTCCTTGTGATTATTTATAGATAAATGGTTACAGTCAACATAAATTATTACAGTATTTGGTTACAGTCAAACAATGTAATTTAGATATTGCGTATACTTGATTCCGTTGACAAGTTAAAGTGATCAAGATTTAAATCTTACATGCTTTTTTTTAAAAATAAAACTGTTTATATACTTTATAACTGAGGAAATAGAGTAAAAACATACTTGAAAAAGAAACACCTCTTCCTTCAACAGTGTTTGATAACCCCCATAAGAACTCTGATAAAAGGACGATCGTGTGTTTTATTACAAACACTCGCCCTGTAATCTGAAAAGAAACTTGAATGGATTACGTGAACATTGCGCTGTAAATTACAGGGCTAAGTTGATAACACAAGGCTTAACGCCCAACCCCCCCCCCCCCCCCCCCCACCACCCTCCAGAGGCCTGAAGAGGGATCTCACATCCTCGTATCGCTGCTTTACAACAGAGTGGCAAAATATCGCTATTCATCTTGGGTTTGGAACCACCGTCATAAATTTTACCCGTACTCTCTAAGAAAGTTTCTTGGTTTCCGAATAAAAAATGTTTCGGTATGATTATTATTTTGTAACATTAACTTAGTATTGAGGTCTAAATTGTTGATTTTTGTACTATGACGTAAAATAACAGGAAAAAGCCATTGAATGATTGAATTAAAATATTTATTGAGGCGAAAGTAGGACCACATGTTCTTTTCTTACAATTGATTAACTTCTAAAGTAATTAAATATTGCTAAATTAAATACTAACTTGATGTAAACAACACACAAATAAAATTCTAAAATTATTACTTTTTTAATTACATTAATAAAATGAAATATATTTTTTCATCATACACATTCACACCTTCATTGGCACACTGCTTCAACTACGCCTTCCACACGCCATTCCACCACGGTCATCCGATCGAGGTATAATTCCTTCACAAGTACTACGACCTGGATTTTTCGTAATAATGCTCAAGCTATTAACTAAACGCATTATTAACTATTAACTAACGAGGAAAACAGAAACCGTCAACTTACCATGGCTTGTCACTTTGGCAAAGTGCATCTGTTGCATAATCTATCTTCTTATTTCTATAAGGGTTTCGTCTGTTACGTCCCTTTTTCTTTCAACTTACTGAACCGATTTTTAAGATTGAGGTGTCATTTTAAAACTTAGGATATAGCGCAGTGACAATCGTAATTAAAAAGGTCATATCGTTTGGGGCTTCGCCCCTCTCACCTTTGATTTATTTCTATAGAGGGCGCTTTAAAATGCTGACCAACTTTTATTGCAAGTTCTTTATTGTGAATTGTAATTTAACAGCTGATTACTTTCAGACGAATTTTAAAAGCCAGATAGTAAACAAAAATAGATCTCTGTCACTTCACAATCAACAGTCACGTACTGTAGGTGAGTTTCACTCATACAGAATCATAAAATGCGCAATTTGCGCACGGGCCACCTCGTATATTGTATTTTAACGTCGTTTCCTTGGTAATACCGGTATATGCGTTTACTATATATATATATATATATATATATATATATATATATATATATATATATATATTATAGGCTACATATATTATTTATATTATTCAATAACCATAAAACTTTGGTACGGCACATTAAATATATTACAATATCACTTATTAGTATGTTTAAGATAATTAAATTAATTTCTATTTGCTGCCCGTATCTATTATTTTTTCTTCATTTCCTCTATTTTTATAATCTTTTTCAGTTACTATGTTTTTCAACAATTCAAATTATTGCGTTTTAGAACAAGAATTATTGTGTAATACTTCGTATTTGAATACACGCGATAGTAAGTAGCAAAATAAAAATTCATACTGTGACTAATTTTATTAATTTAATTCATTTGACAACAATAAATGCTGAAAGTGCTTTTTGAAGTAATAATTTTGCACACATTTAACGGTGTATACGTTAACTGTGTAAGCTAAAATACAGTAAATATGCCCCATCTCTGCGAGTAGCAAACATTACACTGTGCACTTTACAGGTACACACAGGCTAATCCTTGCTGAAGAAGCAAAACCTCTCAGCTCTTCCTACCTACTCGTGCTATAATTTATGTTTTTCTATTGTTTTTGTTTTCACTAAGCTTGAAATTAGTAATTTTTAAAAGTTTCTGGCTACGTGTACTTAAAAAAATCTGATGGAATTCTCATAATAATAAAACTAAAAGATCTTTGACTTTTACAATTCTATAAATAAAGTTTGTCTAATAACTCCAGTAGAGAATTAACTTCGAGATATTGAATTAAATTTCTTCTTATGTAAGTAAATTTTAAATGCAATCCTACACTCTAATGGGAGTAAGTTATATTTGCATGAGTTTACGTATGCACTCGGATACGGCTCAAAAGACTTTCTTCAAACTTTCCAAATAACTTAGTTCTGGGATACAAACCATATTTAAATAGGACCCTATGATTGGAAAATTCTTCTTTCGTCCTAATCGTGAATTGAAATCGTAGACATTTTAATATCGGTCTTATGGAGTAAAAAATCCAAACAAAATAGTTGATGAAATCAGCTGACTCAACTGTCAACGTAGGCTATGAGCCACGTGCTCATGTAAAAACATATGGTTTTCCATTGTAGAAAGTTACTAAAATACTTAATAATAGGCTACTACAGTAAAAACTATAAATATTTTCGTCATATTTTATACTGGTGGTTATAAATGTTTAGATAACTACGAGTAAAGCAAAATGATAACAGAGCTAAGCAATTTGTAGATTTGCAATTGAATTTAATTACAAATGAATGTTGTCGTAGAAACAATGATGAATCAGGTATTAACCATAGAGGTAAAATCAATGTGTTCAACTTATTGTTCAACAAATTTGTCCCAAAGTGGACTTGTTGGCCTACATTAAAACATTCTATAAGGCGAGAAGCGAAGCGAGCGAGTTGAATAGTAAATTTTTATAGCGCTTCGACTTATGTAAAATTCTCCAAGTTATGTATGACTTCGGGATTTAGTTTTTTAGGCAGGTTTGTTACTAATTTGATGTAATGACGATTTCCTGTTATTGAAGTCCGAGCAAGCAAGAGTCGACTGTATTCCAAGATTCAATGAATTTTTTTCGATATTTTCGAACGTCATGCATACAATAATAATATGGCAAGGCTACAAGTAGTGTTTATACCGTCGGTGGCGGCGGCGGCCCCGTTTCTTGCCCCGGCCGTGTTTTGCGGGCGGCCGCTCAGCTCCCCCTGTCATCCCTTCTCATATTTACCGCCCGAACTGTTTTGCCCCGTTCGGTTTTATCGCCTCTTTAGCATTTCATCGCTTGTTTTAATCACGACAATTTAACATTCTGTATCCATTTTCATATACTACATCGTTTATTCATAATAAACTACACATTATTTGAAATGTGCTATGTTGTCTAAGTATCTTAGTATCCGTATTTTTAATTTGCATATTATATCAGGAGTTTCAATATTTATCACTAACTTTTATTCTGCTCGATTCATATTCTAGGCCTGCTTAGTTCCAAATTACATACCGTTACTCTAAAGATAATTCATTGGTAATGTTTTTGTTAGTTTTCACTATAGCAACAAAGAGAAATTGAAAATAAATCTTTTTTATAAAAATCTACATCAGCGTTCCCCAGAGGTTCACAGGGGTTTTGAAAATCACGCTTCCTCTAAGCAACCAAACCCAAAGTTCATTTTGAACTTAATCCTAGATATTATCTGTCATTTTTTTCGTTTCAACATTCAAAGATCTATACGTGACAAAAACACATATTTTTTATATTTTGACTCTTTTAGTGTTTGAGGTTCCCCGTTTATATTGTATTTTATCTTGAAACTTAAAAAATCTATCAACTCTAAACGATAAATAATACCATTTCGATCAAATTGTCAACTACATCATAGATCAAAAAACACTATTGCACAGCCGTAAAACACGCACACGGCTCTCCCGTTTCTACATTATAATACCATTTGTCACGTGACATCGTGACGTCACATCGGTCACGTGACCCTCGTCGCCAGCGGTCACGTACACACGTCACGTATACGACGTTTGCTGCGTTGCGTTCCACATGTGCACCCTGTCCAATTAGAGACAGATCAGATATAGAGGGACTGTCTACTTTAAACAGAGAGGATTTTTCATTTTATTTTCAAAGAACATAATTGAAATTTAGCCGTATTTTTTCATTTGCCTATCGTTTCAAAAGTGATAGGGTCTATCGGCAATCATGAAAAAGTAATTGTAATAATTATTCTATATATTTCATTAGTTATATATTTTATTAGTGACTTTATCCACATTTACATTAGATCTGTTCAATATAAGCATAATACGAAAAAAATACTTCATTAAAGTCTCTTAAATCTGTAAGCGTGTGATGACATTTTTCACCATTTAATTAGCTACCGTAATAGAAATTTCAGTTTATTCACATGTTTTTGCTCGTTGGAATACAGGTCCAACAGTCAAGCTACCAGGAAAATAGATTTCTTCCAGTCGTCAAAATCAGACAACCACACAACAAATACAAAAAATTAACAAATCTAGTGTTCGCCGAGGTGCTACTCACAATTACTCAACATACTCCATCTACTTTACTTTCAAGCGACTCTACTGTTTATTTTATTTAAACCATAATACCATCGTTGCCGTTTCGGTGATCGGTGACCGTTTTAAAAACTGTCCCACCAGATAATTTTTTGTCGTGGTCGGAAATTAAACCCGCATATTTTCGAAAGCATTCTAATTAAGATGTCTATAATTAAACCTTTCAGAACCACATAACCATAACGACTATAAAGTCTGAAAACCTAGACATATGATTTACATATTAAGAGAATTGGCCCTGTAGGTTACACAACCATTATAAGATAAGCCTTATGCTATGGCTGTACTTTAAACTAAAACGGAATACTTGAGAGAATAACATGCTTGATAAGCAAACTAACCAACCAAACTGCTTATTGGGTTAATTAAATGGAACTTTACTGAGCAATATCGTGCCTAATGCCTACACTCAGTTTCATGTCAGCTTTTCGTGTTAGAGAGAAATGAAGGTGATCTTTTGTTCATCCGTAATTTCGTTTATATTAAAATTACGTGTCGTATATTTACAAAAGTAACCAACTATTAGGAGTGACATTTAGATATAATAATTATAACCTGAAATATTATACTGGGAATTATTTGCTTATTGATATATATTACATTTGACATTGACATTGTATTTATCGTACACAATTATTTTTATATCTAAACCATACAGTGTACAGTCGTCAAACTTACACTAAACATTCACCTTTAAAAGCTCAATAAATTTAAAGTTGTACATAATTTCTATATAGTCGACTCTCGCTAAGTCGATATTCACGGGTCTACAGTTTTTCTTCAAGTTACTCATATTTCGACTTAACAATATGTCGAGTTAAAGAGCTAATGTTTCTTAAATTCGACTTTCAGTGGTAACGTACATCACAATATTCCACCAACGGAAAAACGTAGCACAGTAACTGACGTGTCTCCTACTTTGCGACTTTTGCGGTGGAGTTTCGTCTTGCAGAGGTTCGAAGGGAAAACTTGGAGATTTAGAGATAAATTCTACTTGCAGAGGTAAAACGCAAATTTGAATTAGATTTATTCACTGAATTACGTGTGATAGTGGTTTTTTTATTTTTTTTTTTTAATTTTTTTTAACATATTGAGTTAAAATTGTAGAGTTAAAATATGACCGTGAAATTAATTTGAGTTACATGTCATTAATTAATTAATTTTTTTTATTAAATAGTTTTTTCCAAGAGCATTGAAAATAATTCTAGGTAGCGAATATTTCGAGCTGTTGAGGTTCAATCTATAGAGATATTATGTTTTCAAATTTCTAGACATAGATTATTGCTTATAGAATTTTAAAAAAATTTAGTGAAATATAGTGTCTAAGTTTAATCTTAAATAAGAGAAGATTTCATCGATTTAAAATACATCTCAAGTTGGGATGATTGGAGATTAAATAAAGACTTCTTTGAAAGTCGCGTCCCAGAATTATCACTAATTTGACCTTTAAAATAAGTTTCATCCGGGTTTCTTTAGCCGTATAATTATATTTGAATTAATCATAACTTCTCGAGTATAAGTTATTTATACCTGTAATTTTAACTTTTGAATTTACTGTCCTTTACCTCAAAGAGTATTTTTCTCTCTCTGCAAAGTTCAGCTAGAACAAACTGGTCGAGTTTGCCTGTAAGTCAGAAACTTCCGTAACCTCCGCTCTTTTATAAAAGTTGTATTTCCATTAAATCTGTAAAAACATTTGTAGAAATTAACTATATTTCATCTCTTTGCATCACTATAGCACAAGTGTTTGAAATGTAAATATTACATACTAAATTTAAATAAATGTGAAATTATTGTAACGTTTAAATCTGTTATATTTATTTTTACCTTGGTTGCTAATTAATTTGATCATATAAGAGCCTAAACAATTAATACACTAGTTGTTAGTAATTGATAAATAAATTACTGTAATTAACATATACTTTTTCTATTACAGAACACAACAATTAAAAGATGCAATAAATATTTAAATTGTTAAAATATTTTATATAACTTCTATAGAATATAAAATCTAGGGCGATGTTTAATAGTCAGTTCTCTAACATGATTCATGCATGTACATAAATTATAGCCTTTTTTAAGCTACTAACATAGAAAGTGTATTTATTTTTTGTCTATATTTCCCTTTATACTACCATCGGAGGCACTAATTGTGTAAAAATCGAAAAACCAAGGCAAAAATGTATCTTTTCAGTATAAACTTATACAAACTAACTTGAGGAAATTTCTGTCAAATACAGAAATAAAAGCTTAAACACTTGAAGGTTCAAATTGAACAACTTATTCCCGCTGGCAGAGCTTCATTGCTTGGTCTCAGTGTTGTTGCTCGTCAGAGATCCCTCATAAACACTAATTTACACGACTCTTGCCATTGGTTTACAACCCTGAGAAGATTCAGGCTTCTTGATTTAAATTTAAAACCAGAACTTCCTGTTGGTTATGACCGCAACTAAACATACCATCATTTACTAAAAAAGATTGACTTACAACAAAATTTCAACGCTTTTTATTGAAATGTTGAATTTTTTTGTAAATATTCGTTATTGTTACTTACCAGATATGATTTGTTTAAACCCTTTATATTGCATGTAATATAGAATATTAAATATCGTACGTTTGTTGTACTTTTGATTATTTATTCTCATGAAGTGTTTTCCTACAGCAGTTCAACATCATTATTATTTTGATTTCTTGTATACCTGGACAAAAGTTTTATAAAACTCCTAGAAGTAAAATTTCAACTGTCCATATTCATTATCACATTTAGTCACAATTAATCAGGTGTAACTTAAGTGCGCTTAAATATTCTTAATGTACGGGTTTTTATGTGTAATGCCGTCGTATAGTTCCCTTTCCTTTTAACACACAAATTGGAAAATGATGATTGGCTTTTCTTTTCTTCCAAAAATCCCTCTTGACTAATATTATTGTTGTAGTTCTGTACCATTAATCAAATTGATAAATAATATTTTTAATTTTATCAGAATTGCGTAAAAATATCTTTTACCTACTTCTTTTAAACATGTTAAATAAATGTTTAAAGGACATGTTTCTTATTTGTCACCCTTTTTCTTTACTAGATTCTTGGTTTTTATGATTTCTTAAAACAAGCTTAAACATTTTATACACAATACTTACACATGTTTCTGTTCAATAATTAATACCACCGTAATAATAATTGCGCCAGTAAAATAATTACTTGATAGTTATAAATCCTGTAATGTAAATAAAGTCCTGTCTCACTCTAATTGTCTTATAACAACTTTATTAATTATCTAAATGTACAAAACTGGTTAAAATTGAAACAGTTGATTGCTATGGTTGGATAGTTACTTAATGTAAAATATTATGAAGTATAAACAGTGGCTTAAAGAAAAAGTTCATTCTAGGTGTTGGATAATTAGCTATTCTCTAAACATTTTTTCAATCACCATTTTTTAAACACAAGACCAAACTGAAAATAATATTTAATATTAATAATATTCTGAAGAAATATTGGAATAAGTATAGTTGAGGTTAGATCTTGAAAGTTTGAATAGATAGAAGTCGAAAGAGCAATAAATAACTTTTTTATTTGTTTTAATGCTCTGTAAGATTTTTGGGATTTTCTAGATGTCAGGTAAATAAGGCGTGATATACAGAAAATTGTTATGCAAACTTATTTTAATCAAAAATCGTGACATGACTTTGTGGCACCCTATAATTTTTACTGAAATTTGTTTTGTTATCCTCAGCAAGGTTATCTAGTAGCGAGATGCTATAATGCGAGTGGAATTACACTGGCTATCCGTTGGTTTTTGGTTTACTGAGGGCAAACATGCAAACTTATCAATGATCTGGGGAACCATGTCTCAAGTTTACTTTACCCTTTACCGACCAAACAGTCGCTATTACAAAGAAGGTTTCTCGGTTTTTGTAGTAATATTTGAGTTTAGAAGTTACAATTATTGTGATGTATTGATGGCCACTTTCAAAAGTACATTTAAACTAAACGGAGTTTAATTTAATATCAACATACGGTCAAATTTGGTTTAAAAGTGAGTTTTACTTTAAATTGACTTGGGGTAAGCGACCCTAAATAGAATAGACCTTTTATTTTTTATATTTAAGTTCATTATGAGAAAAAATTTTAATTCATTAAATCAAAGGTTTGGTACTACAAACCAAATGATAACTTAGGGGGTATAGTAGTGATATTTTGAAAATTAGCCCCTGTGAAAAATATTTTCGGGATGATAATTTATTATTTTGCATCTGTCATTTAATTTCACATCACGTAATTATGAAAATGAATGTGAATTTTAATTAATAATAAAAATTTCTGTGAAACAAAAATCATACTGTAGCACACTTCCAGTTGGTTGTACGAATGGTACCAACCCCACTTTCCGGTAAAAAAATAAGTCGTATGTAATTTTATTTAAATATAAATGAGAAAACTGCAGATTTCCCCCCTACACATGATCTCTATTTTATTTTCTAAGCATACTGAGCACGTTAAATTTTATTTTCTCAGACTAAATAGCTGATAATCTGATTATAAACATGGATCGGGACATGGGAAAGAATTACTGTAGGTCAATGATAAATTAAAGTTTCGTCCTACAGAAACAAATGTAGTAGCTCGTTGAAATGACGATAAGTGTACTTTTTAAAAATACTATAATAATACCAATAAACCCCACGATACTCATCTACGAATCACATTTTCCCCCATAAAGGATTTTTTAGAGTTTAACGTACCATGTGAGCGAAACAAGAGGTATCAGTGTCAGTGAAATACTGCTCCTGTATCACACAGCTTATCTCCTAATGCTCCCCCCTTCTCGTGCCTTCTTCACTGTCATTAACTGCGTTAAAGCCTTCGCGCTACATTATTACATCATCAATATTATTTTACTTCATTGCTTACAATATGCCGGCGTGCCAAAAGTCCTTGAGTGTCTTTTTTTTGCAATTTACGACATAATGTGTCAAACAAATACTTTTTTATAGTAAAATTTATAGAGGAAATCTTGAAAATATTGAGTAGAGTATAATGCATATGTTAATCATAACGGTCTTTTAGACTGTAACACGAAGCAAACCTACCTGTAAAGGGTAACTAGGTCAAAAATAGCGGACGACCAAACTTTAATTTATATTGTTGGACAAGACTATATAGAAATGTTTTAACAATAAAAAATATTATGCCTTAGAAGTTAAACTGAAAATCGGTAGAATGTAATTGTCTTAAGTTGACAAATAACTAGCAAATATTTCACTGATCCGGGACGACCGATTTTAAGACGGTTTCAATCCTTGTTCCGCAATAGCTTTCATTTATAATTAAGCAATATTTTAAAACTAGTCTACTCTAAGCTAAAAAAATTAATTTAATTTTTGAAACAACGCAACTTTTAGTAAGAAATAAAGACCGTAAAAGATACTCTACACTTCAAACCGCTGTGTTGCTTGAATGTTGCTGTAATTTATTTAATGGGATCCCAAAGAAAAGCTCTGAACCAAACCTTCGATTCGGAGTTTCTCCCTACTTATTGAAAGAAAGCACTCAAATATTCTTTTATTTCTTATAGGCTATCTTTACACTAGAAAATTGCTATTTTAGATTAAATAATACCTTACCTCATAGAAATATTTGAAAGATGCTACAATTTTTACTCACAAAAGGATAAACAGAAAATAAAATATGTTAAAAGTTAGTTCGTAAAAATGAAATGTAATTTAATAGTTAATTGCAAATCATCCAACATTATAAGGAAGTAACTATTAAAATCAATTCTTGACTTGTTTGGCTTAGCTACTATTGTTTCTGCTCTGGTTAATACCATTGTGAGAGAGAATACTGTATTGTGGGGTAGGTTGCTCTGTAGGTTGGGATTGTGCATATGTGGGATTATGAATTTATAGTATAGTTCACTGGTATTATATCTATATAAATGATGCATTAATTTTTATTTTTGTTGTTCCTTATACATTTTTTAATTTCCATAAAATAAATCGTTAAAACTTTTTCAAATTTTACCATAGAATTACGACTTTTTAGGTGTGTAAGACAACAATTTTTTATTTGATGAATTAAAATCTCCATAACTGTATAAATTAGCCTATAAACCTAATTCATAATCTATAGTATTAAAAAATTTGACTTATCATATTCATATGCACTTACAATTAAGAATTACTGTAAGATATAAAAAAAGTTTGAAAGTAGCATTGTTGCAGAATACAAACTTGGGAATATTAGACAATGTAATTAGATTTTAGATTATGAATAAACAAGTTGTTGTTTATTGTCTATTTTACTATTTAGATTTGATCTCATCAAAACTGGAATTTCTTTTGTTTGTTTTCAATGTTAACGTTACGTGGTGTTTAAAGATAATAGTTTCATTTAATATTTATTTAATTATAAAACAATATACAAAAAATGTAAAACATAACATACAAAAAATACATACACTAGAAATTCTTTCTTCTTGACAACATAACCTTAAGCAGAGCATTTTCGTAATATCTGCTTTGTGTTAGGCCGGTTTGCTTTTTGTTTGTGCCCAAAGAAACCTTTAACAACTTAAATAAGCAAAACTTAAATTCCTGTATTGATATTCACAAAGTAAAGTAAAAGTATGGATTGCTGTTAAATGAATATCATTCAAACTATGTTGGAATATTAGCCGCCAGCTTGTTAGAGCTCTCTAGGAATTCAACCTCTTGGTTTTAAACTTCTTATTCGACCCCAACCCCTCACGCGGGGTCGAGGGGGTCGGGGGGTTGTCTGCAGTTGAGAACACTTCACCCTTTCACCCTTTATTCACTAGCGACCCCAAACCCCACCAATATCTTGGTTTCTTTAGAGTTTTCATCGAAATAATTTTAAATTTTTGTATAAACAAACGTGAACTGCTCACTGAAGTATTTTTTTAGTTTTTAAATGTGGGGTTTCTTGAGTATTACTTGAACCTTTAGATTTTGTAGATACCCCCTTGTTTTTCATAGGGTACATGTTAACTCCAATGGTATTTTGAAGCGAAGAGCCTACAGTGCTCAAAATAAAATAATGTGAATTTAATTTTAAAAGAAACCGCTCTGAATCTTTATTTTTTTCATTTTTGCTTCATCGCCAATGCCCCAAATATGATTATATATATATATATATATATATAATATATATATATATATATATATATATATATATTAAGATACCAAACACATAATTTTTTCCAATTATTCATATATCTTAAATTTGCTATCAAGTGGTTTGTAGCGACCTCAGGAACATAATTATCCATTGGGTGTTCTCGTTTTTTTTTGTGTTTGTTTGATTTTTCCTTGGATTATGTTGGATATAAATTAGTTATTTATGCAACAAGTGCGGAAAGTGCTGATTTGCTGCACTCAAGAGAAATGTTTATGCACGAGCCGCAGGCGAGTGCGGAATAATTTCTCTCGAGTGCAGTGAAGGCACTTTTTGCACGAGTTGCATATTAAATTTTTCCTATGACTGCCAAATATTTCTTAAATAAGCATAAAAGTTTAATATTCATGTTAAAATACCTACTATGTGAGGTCCCTATCTCAAGATAGTGATATATATTTATGATAGCCTGTATTATGCACTCACTTCCTACATTTAGTTAAAAATTCATTCGATTTTTCATGCAGAAGATTTAACGCCACTGTTTTAGCAGTCTTAGCAAGATCGTCAGAGAATAAGTCACTTAAATCACTAAAGTTACTGTCATAGTTGATCATTGCGCACCTAACTTACGTACCGGTAGCTCACCTGTAGCTGGTTTGTAGGTTGTGTTTATTTTGATTCAATAGAAAACGACCACATTGACAACAATAGATCAGATGTTTATATCCAGTGTTGCCAACTTAATTCCTGACTAATCAACGTTTCCTTGCTGGCTAATGCAAATTGTTTTGTGTTCTGATGTTTAAACACTGGAGTGCGCAAAGTAAATCTAGCATGCGCAAAGTAAATCTAGCGTGTGCAAAGTAAAATGAATACGGCAATTACCTGTTTTGCGACGAGTATTGAGTGCGTAAACAACTGTTTTCACGGACAGTCGTAGGAAAAAAATATTACTTAATAAAGTCTCTAGAATGTGTCCAGGATGTGTCTATAACGTCAGACGGTTTTTTTATTAGCATAATTTTTCCTACGAACATTTGTATAGTTTTTTATCTATGATCCTGTCTTTACTGTTCGTATGTAATTACATTTTAAGTAAACAGTTATTAGAGAAGCTTGGGTTGCTGTCTATAATTCATTACGAGTATTTTAGAATCTTAGGGCCTATAAAAATGGTGACCGAGTCGCAACTTTTATTTTCTTTCTAATCTTTCATGATTTATACCAGGTTACGATTTCCCGGTTACTTTTTAATTAAAGGCGTGTTACTAACAAAAAGAAATTGTTTTGATTTTTAAATACTAATATTTTGACAGTTTCAAGTTAATAACCTAATAACCGTTAGTTTAGTTAGAACAATTTTTTGTTTTTATGTTTCTTAAATTGTTAGGTTTGTAATACGTTAAATATTTTATCTTCGTTTCTTATTTTAATACTAAAGAATTTAGATCAAGTTCAAAAAATCAATTCGATACTCTAACACCGATGACTTAGGTAGTAAAGAACACGAAAGCACGAGATTCCTTCTTTTATAGCAGTCTTTTATGGCACCGTAACTCCTCAGGTAAGCTATGACCGAAAAAAGTTAAGAGCATACTAAAAACAATATCTAAGGCATTTGTGTGAGTTATTCAACCAAAAGCCAAAACTAGTTTTAATTCCTTTGCATATTTATAAGGTTTTCAAATCTTTATTGTGAAAGTGATTATTGTTTTGCCTTTTAGTTTCAAAGTACAATGTTATTATTATTATTATATTCATGAAGTGTGGCAGAAGTACAAATATATCGCAAAAGATCTGTAAATGTTTCCATTTATAATCTTGTAAAAATAAGAGAGTATTTTCCAACAAAACGCCCACTGCTACGTTGACGTTATAAAGTTTCGGTTGACAGTTCCATAACTTTTTCAATCATCAATTTTAGTTAAAACACCGGCGGCCAGGCCTCTACGGATTGTTTTTCTCCCTTAAAATTTCAACTGAACAAACGGGTAGAGTTTGCCTTTGAGTGAAAACCTTTCAACGCGCACTTCTTCTCTATCCTATAGTCCAACCTTTAATCTTTTTTTGTGGATAAGTTATACAACTTTATTAAGAATATAGATTAATGGAAAATTCGATCAAATTAATTAAATTAAATTAAATTTGCATTGATGTAATTTAATGTAACATTTTATAATTGAGTTTGTAAAAAAATAAGACGTACTTGAATATACATCCGGAAACATATGTATTGCTATTGATATACATATTAGAAGAAGCATAATTATTTTACACTGAGGACTTTTATAATCATAAGTTTAAGTTGTATATTCTTGTTTGTATATACTAATATTTTGCTTACAAAACAACGAAGTATTTCACTGGCCTTCAAAATGCCGAATGCAGGAACATTTTCATTAAAATAATTATATATGCAGGTTCTATAGATCCAAGTATTGTACTCGAAGGAATGAAAAAAGCTACGTAGCTATAATTATTTTACGTAAAATTTACTTGCCTTTCCCAAAAATGCAAAAAAAGCTTTTAAATTGCAATAATTTGTGTTACTTTTTTGTCGCAATATTTTTAGGCTATTAATCTCAAGTAAACACTTAAAGTATTTTATTTTTCGAAAACTCCCTCACATTTTATGATTGAGAATCAGAGTCGCTTGTTTTACTATGAAGTACAAAATCATAATTCCTGTGTCAAAGGCTTTAACTAGAAATGTATTTTTGTGACTGAACATATAAAATTGATGGATTAATAATGTGTTTATTACAAAATAACTTGAATGAAATTTTGTTAATTTTGAAATGGTAATATTTAATGGTGTCTTTTCTTTAGTTAGTTGAAAATATCTAATAACAAACTTGTTATGTATTAATACCTAATGTTTGGAGTCCATGAGAATTGAAGCTTGATTATACTTTTCCTCCGTAAAAAGCGAAATACACGAAAATAAAATAAGTTTGTAGAAATATTGTTTAATTTATTCTGCCTTAACTCTACTAAAAATATGTCTAAAATAAGCTATGCTTATTATATAAGAGTATTATAGTGCACAGCATTGTTAAAAATAAAAATAATACTTCCTTGGTTACAAGTTGGTTAGGGGAGCTTTCCCAAAAAGTTAGCGAAATTAAAAACTGAATTTCTTTAGAAATCATGATTAAGTGTACAAAATACTGCATTCTTAAAATTCGCTTAACTTTATTTTACACAAAATACGAAAGGATCGAGCTGCGTGGCCCTTTTTAGCAGAGAAACAAAAAGTGCAGAACAACGAAACATCGGCAATAATAAATGACGTCACGGCTGGTAAGTCTGTCCGGTGTAGGTGTGAGGGGGAGTGTTTAAAACAAAACAAAAAGGTTTAGACTGTAGTATCCCATCGTAATACCTACATAAAATAAAAATAAACTTTGATAATATTTTAAATTATTTAAAGTTAATATTTTTATGAATCTCTCCAATGGGAAAGAGTTTCTCATGGTAGATTTGGGAGGGTTCTGAGAATAGCTTCGTACTAACTCAGCTAAATTTTTATGTTGGCCATTTGAAACAGCTTAGACATTTTAAGTTGTTAAAATACTTAGCTTGTACATGATTAGTTAGAAAATTAAAGTGCAAACATTATTGTCGTCTGTGATAGGCTGTTATTTAAATTTTATCAATGTATTTTATATATTCTATTCCTTGACGAATATTGGTCTATTGGCGCACCAATACACCAATCGATATGCATTAATTAACATTTTTTATTCACATAGGACAAATAGCATATAGTGTTTGCAATATAGGTAGATCTTTAAGTAAACTATAAACAGTGTTTTTAATTATCTCATTTATACGTCGTAAATTTTACAGAATAGTTAAACTGTATAATAGTAAATATTGCATAACAGGCCATAATTTAAGTAGTGTTTAGCGGTTACCGCATTCTTTTACCACACATGCAAAAACTTGTTTATATTGTCTTTGTAATGTTTATATTTTAGGATAGTAAACGAACCATTCAAATTATATTTATTTCAGTAAAATCTCGTATCAGTTCGAAGGCATGCTGCGACACAGTATTTCTTTATCAATCACAAAGTTCCCTTACTTTTCTTTGTATTAAATATAACAGTTAAGTACTCGTAATCCCTTTAATGAAACAACTCTCCCTTGAAAGTTCTTAACCGTTGAACACTGCATTATAAGTTGAACGAACTTATACAAGACACTCCGGCCAGGCGGTTGTCCCAGACAGCGGCGCACGCGACTTTACAGTCTCCCTCACAGTCGAGTTAGCGGCGTCTCTCTACCGTCACTCAAGCCTCCCACGCTAGTTTACTTATACAAGACTCTCCGGCCAGTCTGTGTCCCAGACAGCGGCGCACGCGACCCTTCAGTCTCCCTCACAGTCGAGTTAGCGGCGTCTCTCCACCGTCACTCAAGCCTCCCACGCTAGTTTACTTATACAAGACTCTCCGGCCAGTCTGTGTCCCAGACAGCGACTCACGCGACCCTTCAGTCTCCCTCACAGTCGAGTTAGCGGCGTCTCTCTACCGTCACTCAAGCCTCCCACGCTAGTTTACTTATACAAGACTCTCCGGCCAGGCTGTGTCCCAGACAGCGGCGCACGCGACCCTACAGTCTCCCTCACAGTCGAGTTAGCGGCGTCTCTCTACCGTCACTCAAGCCTCCCACGCTAGTTTACTTATACAAGACTCTCCGGCCAGTCTGTGTCCCAGACAGCGGCGCACGCGACCCTTCAGTCTCCCTCACAGTCGAGTTAGCGGCGTCTCTCCACCGTCACTCAAGCCTCCCACGCTAGTTTACTTATACAAGACTCTCCGGCCAGTCTGTGTCCCAGACAGCGACTCACGCGACCCTTCAGTCTCCCTCACAGTCGAGTTAGCGGCGTCTCTCTACCGTCACTCAAGCCTCCCACGCTAGTTTACTTATACAAGACTCTCCGGCCAGTCTGTGTCCCAGACAGCGGCGCACGCGACCCTTCAGTCTCCCTCACAGTCGAGTTAGCGGCGTCTCTCCACCGTCACTCAAGCCTCCCACGCTAGTTTACTTATACAAGACTCTCCGGCCAGTCTGTGTCCCAGACAGCGACTCACGCGACCCTTCAGTCTCCCTCACAGTCGAGTTAGCGGCGTCTCTCCACCGTCACTCAAGCCTCCCACGCTAGTTTACTTATACAAGACTCTTCGGCCAGTCTGTGTCCCAGACAGCGACTCACGCGACCCTACAGTCTCCCTCACAGTCGAGTTAGCGGCGTCTCTCCACCGTCACTCAAGCCTCCCACGCTAGTTTACTTATACAAGACTCTCCGGCCAGTCTGTGTCCCAGACAGCGGCGCACGCGACTTTACAGTCTCCCTCACAGTCGAGTTAGCGGCGTCTCTCTACCGTCACTCAAGCCTCCCACGCTAGTTTACTTATACAAGACTCTCCGGCCAGTCTGTGTCCCAGACAGCGGCGCACGCGACCCTTCAGTCTCCCTCACAGTCGAGTTAGCGGCGTCTCTCCACCGTCACTCAAGCCTCCCACGCTAGTTTACTTATACAAGACTCTCCGGCCAGTCTGTGTCCCAGACAGCGACTCACGCGACCCTTCAGTCTCCCTCACAGTCGAGTTAGCGGCGTCTCTCTACCGTCACTCAAGCCTCCCACGCTAGTTTACTTATACAAGACTCTCCGGCCAGTCTGTGTCCCAGACAGCGGCGCACGCGACCCTACAGTCTCCCTCACAGTCGAGTTAGCGGCGTCTCTCCACCGTCACTCAAGCCTCCCACGCTAGTTTACTTATACAAGACTCCCCGGCCAATCTGTGTCCCAGACAGCGGCGCACGCGACCCTTCAGTCTCCCTCACAGTCGAGTTAGCGGCGTCTCTCCACCGTCACTCAAGCCTCCCACGCTAGTTTACTTATACAAGACTCTCCGGCCAGTCTGTGTCCCAGACAGCGACTCACGCGACCCTTCAGTCTCCCTCACAGTCGAGTTAGCGGCGTCTCTCCACCGTCACTCAAGCCTCCCACGCTAGTTTACTTATACAAGACTCTCCGGCCAGTCTGTGTCCCAGACAGCGACTCACGCGACCCTACAGTCTCCCTCACAGTCGAGTTAGCGGCGTCTCTCCACCGTCACTCAAGCCTCCCACGCTAGTTTACTTATACAAGACTCTCCGGCCAGTCTGTGTCCCAGACAGCGGCGCACGCGACTTTACAGTCTCCCTCACAGTCGAGTTAGCGGCGTCTCTCTACCGTCACTCAAGCCTCCCACGCTAGTTTACTTATACAAGACTCTCCGGCCAGTCTGTGTCCCAGACAGCGGCGCACGCGACCCTTCAGTCTCCCTCACAGTCGAGTTAGCGGCGTCTCTCCACCGTCACTCAAGCCTCCCACGCTAGTTTACTTATACAAGACTCTCCGGCCAGTCTGTGTCCCAGACAGCGACTCACGCGACCCTTCAGTCTCCCTCACAGTCGAGTTAGCGGCGTCTCTCTACCGTCACTCAAGCCTCCCACGCTAGTTTACTTATACAAGACTCTCCGGCCAGTCTGTGTCCCAGACAGCGGCGCACGCGACCCTACAGTCTCCCTCACAGTCGAGTTAGCGGCGTCTCTCCACCGTCACTCAAGCCTCCCACGCTAGTTTACTTATACAAGACTCTCCGGCCAGTCTGTGTCCCAGACAGCGACTCACGCGACCCTACAGTCTCCCTCACAGTCGAGTTAGCGGCGTCTCTCCACCGTCACTCAAGCCTCTTACGCTAGTTTACTTATACAAGACTATCCGGCCAGTCTGTGTCCCAGACAGCGACTCACGCGACCCTACAGTCTCCCTCACAGTCGAGTTAGCGGCGTCTCTCCACCGTCACTCAAGCCTCCCACGCTAGTTTACTTATACAAGACTCTCCGGCCAGTCTGTGTCCCAGACAGCGACTCACGCGACCCTACAGTCTCCCTCACAGTCGAGTTAGCGGCGTCTCTCCACCGTCACTCAAGCCTCCCACGCTAGTTTACTTATACAAGACTCTCCGGCCAGTCTGTGTCCCAGACAGCGACTCACGCGACCCTACAGTCTCCCTCACAGTCGAGTTAGCGGCGTCTCTCCACCGTCACTCAAGCCTCCCACGCTAGTTTACTTATACAAGACTCTCCGGCCAGGCTGTGTCCCAGACAGCGACGCACGCGACCCTACAGTCTCCCTCACAGTCGAGTTAGCGGCGTCTCTCCACCGTCACTCAAGCCTCCCACGCTAGTTTACTTATACAAGACTCTCCGGCCAGGCTGTGTCCCAGACAGCGGCGCACGCGACCCTACAGTCTCCCTCACAGTCGAGTTAGCGGCGTTTCTCCACCGTCACTCAAGCCTCCCACGCTAGTTTACTTATACAAGACTCTCCGGCCAGTCTGTGTCCCAGACAGCGGCGCACGCGACCCTACAGTCTCCCTCACAGTCGAGTTAGCGGCGTCTCTCCACCGTCACTCAAGCCTCCCACGCTAGTTTACTTATACAAGACTCTCCGGCCAGTCTGTGTCCCAGACAGCGGCGCACGCGACCCTACAGTCTCCCTCACAGTCGAGTTAGCGGCGTCTCTCCACCGTCACTCAAGCCTCCCACGCTAGTTTACTTATACAAGACTCTCCGGCCAGGCTGTGTCCCAGACAGCGGCGCACGCGACCCTACAGTCTCCCTCACAGTCGAGTTAGCGGCGTCTCTCCACCGTCACTCAAGCCTCCCACGCTAGTTTACTTATACAAGACTCTCCGGCCAGGCTGTGTCCCAGACAGCGGCGCACGCGACCCTACAGTCTCCCTCACAGTCGAGTTAGCGGCGTCTCTCCACCGTCACTCAAGCCTCCCACGCTAGTTTACTTTCCGACACAGTGGCTAATTCTCCTTCTGCAATCCAATTTTAACTTTTCCATGTTGGTCAATTTTACTTTAACCTTTCGTTTTCGTTAGTTCTAAATATTACTTAATACAAGTAATTATTCTGTTTACTTATTTTATTTATTTTCTTCCAGAAGCTATCAAATAGTGCAGTGAAAATATTAAAGTACCGAGTCTTTTTTGTCCTTAATAATCTTAGGGGGATTATATAATGAGTTGTTTCGTTTGGATGCATGTTATTAGGTTTTGTCATTGGTTCAAGCAAATAAACAATAAACTGCATGACATTTGTACTAACATTGTTCGAACAAAAGGGAGCACAGTCGTCGTACTTCTCCTACTATTCCTGATTTTTAGTTGGAAAGTATGAATTGTTCTAATATTAAAAAAATTCCCTTCTACTTTTTCAGGTCTGTTTTAATATTTTTAAATTTCTTTAAAAAAATATATTTTTTTAAGTTTTTGAGGTTCTAAATACAAAGTTTTAAAATAGATCGCTCATAAATTGCGCGAAAGATTTCTTCCATTTGCATTAATTTCACGAAACCATCGAAGGGTCTCCTAAAATGTGCATCAACTGCTCAAAAACCGAGCCAGGTATACGGTAGTTGGTGGCGGAAGGAATTCTCTATATATACAGTTTACAGGTACTAACAACCTCCCGAATCATAAAGTCTGGTTAAACTCTTGGTTTTAGCGCTAGTATTGGTACATATTTAAGGTATTTTCTAAAATAACTCCACCTCTACCATTATTTTATTGGTTATTTCGGTCAGTTGCTGTGTAGTTTTCAAAGCGATGTCCACCTACGTTGCCTTTTATTACGTTTTAAAATAGGCTAAGCCAATTTTTTTCTTTGCTATAAGCATTGTAAATATTTTGTTGTTTTTTTTTTGTTTGTTTTTTTAATCATTACATTTTTACTCAAAAAGTGGAATTATTTTATCCAATTTCCCTATTGGGAATACGCTATTACGGTAGTAGCCATTTTAAGACCTAAGCCCGGGAATTTCATATCTGTAACTTGGTATTCATATCTAAATATATATTCCGTGTATTCAAAAATTTGTCTTATATATACGTTTGTGCGTTCCTGCATGAAATTATCGTGTAGCGGCAAATTTGGAAACCATCCACTATTTTAGCTAACGAGACAAATATTTTTTTATTATTTTAATGTCAATTAT
>JAQYXR010000997.1:35000-45708 GCA_030545055.2 Neoaliturus tenellus
ACCTTGAGGAACTCCAGTTGGGCTCAAGTATGAATTTGAATTTATGTTATTTATTGTTACAAATTGGGAGCGATTTTTCAAATAGGATGCAATAAAGCAGACAAATTCCTGAGACAATTCAAACAACAGTAACTTTTTTAATAGAATAGAGTGGTTAACTTTATCAAAGGCCTTTGATCTTTTGGTTTTGAACTTTTGTCCAATTCGAATGAAATGTCAAAAGAAAATTCCATTAGATTAGTAATAGTTGATCTATTAGGAAGAAAACCATGTTGTTGCTGAGATATTTTAGACTTGACATTAGAATATATGTATTTGTAAAGAAGGGATTCGAAAACTTTGGCAAAACAGTTAAACAAAGAAATGGGACGATAATTTTCAACCTGCTCAACTTTGCCGGATTTAAAATTGGAACCACTTTCGCCTCTTTCCATTTTTGAGGGAAAGACACAAGTATGTAGCGATAGATAAACAAATAACAAAGTGGTTTGGCCAAACCCTCATTACAACCTTTAACAACATAACAAGGAATGTTATCGGGACCAGAAGACTTTTTGGATTTTAATTTTTGAATAGCACCCAGGACCTATGCCTGATATTCTAAAACTAAAATTAGAATACTAATATATTCAAATTATTGTTTTCAGTGCTGTCTTTATATATATATATATATATATATATATATATTATATATATATATATATATATATGAACTAATGAACTAATCATATATACAGATATGAACAGATATGAACTAATCATATATATATATATATATGAGATAAATTCGACGCTTGTCCATATTAATTAGCACTGCTGTTATAATGTTTCACTACCATTATCCGAATAGGGGACAATGTCATAACCTATTCCCTAAGCTCGGTTCAGTTTGAATCCCCAACTTAAGGTGAATACCTACCCACTGGTCGGACTTTATTTATTTCTAATAAAAAATAAAGTTTTTTTTTTAATTTTTAATTCTATGCTATATAAAGTAGCATAAATCAATCTTTTCTTTTCAATAATGTAAATGTTTTTAATATTCTAATCGAGGGACATTTCTCTGTGCGCGCTATCGATTGATGATAATTTTAATGTACAGGGTGTGTACCAGAAGTAAAGTATCCAGACAGGAAGTCATTAATTTTAAATACAAACCACCCTTTTCTATGAAATTTTTTGATTCTACACATAATTTTAAACTTAACAATTTAATGTGTACCCCTAATACAGGGATCCTCACTGCGGCCCGCATGCGGCCCTTGGACTATAAGCAAATAAAACAAAATTTAAGTGTTTTGAAAAATATTCATAAAAAATTTAAAGTACTTTATACATATCATATGTATTACATTTCCTAATTAAGTTAATGAAAATCCGTCGATGAGTCTCTAAACTCGAAAAATAAACTTATTTACTCGGGCTATTGTAATGTAATTGGAGAATGTTGAAAACATGTTAAGAATAACTTTAATGTGTATTTTAATATTAAAATTAAAATGATTACTATAAAAGGCACTCCACACTATAAATGGGAAAAGAACTAATCATTAAATACTGTATTTTTTAACTCCAAGTAAGAAAATCTTCAAATATTATTGCTTTCTTACTTTCACCGCGTATGCAATTTCACCTATTAATCACGGCGTAACAGCAGTGCTAGATAAAAGCAACTGTTGTTGGTTCTATAGCCAGGTAAAAGCAATATTTATTCAAGTACATTTGGAAAGCCAACAGTAGAGTGAGTGTAAAGCGTACCATAACCGGGAGAGAGCAAATACTGAAGCCGTTATCAGTAAAATATTGCCATCACTCCGGCTTATCATCTAATGCCCTTTCTGCATCTTCTGTGCTCCTTCATTGCATCACATGTTTTGAAGGACTAACAACACAGCAAATACTGCAGCCGTTATCATAAAAATATTTCCATCCCTCCGCCTTATCATCTAATGCGCACTCTGTATTTATTCTGTGCTTTAAAGGACTCTAACAACACAGCAAATACAGGAGCTGTTATCATTAAAATATTGCCGTCCCTCCGCCTTATCATCTAATGCCCACTCTGCATTTTCTGCGCTCCCCCATTGTCATCACATGTGTTGAAGGACTAACAACACAGCAAATACAGGAGCCGTTATCATTAAAATATTGCCGTCCCTCCGCCTTATCATCTAATGCGCACTCTGTATTTATTCTGTGCTTTAAAGGACTCTAACAACGCAGCAAATACAGGAGCTGTTATCAGTACGATATTGCCATCCTTCCGCCTTATCACCTAATGCGTACTCTGCATCTTCTGCGCTCCTCCAGTGTCATTGCATGAGTTGAATGCCTCTCTTCCACAACCGAACATTCTGTTCATGTCGATCTCTCTGCAAATTCTTACTTTTCTAATCTCTTTAGTATTATTCTATTTAAACATCGTTTAAAACATATTCGATAAACGAAAGATTGTTTCAAAAAATTCTCTTTGAATATGCCTTGTTCTATTTTAATCTTATAATGATATTCTAATTAAATGTCCCAGTAGCAGAACGATGTTACATAATTGGTTGTTCTGGAATCAAAATTAAAGTTAAAAGAATAAAGATCATGGTTTAGCCTTGGATCTGGATAGGTTTATAATTACTTTTTCTTTTCGTGATGAGTGACCTTTAGAGTTAGCAAATGTTTAATTAATTCGGGAAAACTTCTAAAGTCGATCATAATACCTTCATTGTTCAAAGTTATTGTAAAGTTACTTTTCCCTCAAGGTTTCTTGATCTTACTTTATGTTTTGAGATTCTTAACATAATAGTTGTAGCCAAGATTTTTACCTCTGGCCTTCAATTTTTTTTATTCTATTTTTATGAATAATGTATCATGTTTTACGTTATTTTAACGTTTTGAATATTGCTAAACTCTTATCTCACTCCGTATTTCCTTGAAGAAGAATTAAGAGATATTATATAACAGATGATAAAACCCACCGTATAGAGAGGGATAGCAATGAAAGTTTGAGCAAAAAGTTAACATGAAAACCATGATAAATAAAAAATAAAACAAATGAAAAAACTGTGTGACAATCAAAAGTGATTTTAACGCATACACTAACGCACAGAATCAGTTGCACTTATAGTAGGCCTTATAAAAATATCTATACAAAATGTCAAGAGAAAAAAATACCATCGTCACTAATGGGTTACTTTGAACTAAATCACGTTTTGTAAACTCACAGACTCTTTCAGCATATTAAACCATGACTAGAACTGATTATTATTATTCTAGGTAATTGGCTGTGCTAATAGCTACGTTAGTAGTTTGGATAAAAAATTGTAAAATACTTACCTAACATAGCCATCATGCTTCAGCAACTAATAAAAATCCATGTTAATGTATAAAATCAAATCCATGCTCATAATTTATATAAAATTTATGGCGGATGGAAATTTTATGTATCTTGAGATTTTATTAATTTCCGTCTCCTATTATTTGTATTATTTTTCGTTCATCCATCAATATCATCCTTTAAAACTGTTATCAAATTATATCAAAACAATCAACTAGATTTAAAAATACGGTATGCCGACGAAGATTTTATGAAAACAATACCAGACTTATCACAGCTTATTGAAAAAAGGAAAATCTCAACAGAATTTTAGTCTTCCTTAAAGATTGCTGTTCCCGACCTTTCAAATAAATAAGGACGTAAACCTAGTCCTTCAATACTACGGATTTTTCCTTCATATTTGACATAGGAATCCAAAAATCATGAATATCGATACAGTATCATCCTAGAACCTAGAGTATCAAGCGCGTATTAGTACCTAGGATTATAATTAATTTACTCTTGGTAATAAAACTGTGGTTTTAGTGGTGTTGTTGTATGATCTTGCAAGTAATCTGGACCCTTGGTGAACTCTAATACCGTTTCTCTACGTTGACCGAGGGTGACGCACACTTGTGGCAGTGGTAATGTTGGCCCAGGGTGACAAACACTAGTGGCAGTGGTAATGTTGGCCCAGGGTGACGCACACGTGTGGCAGTGGTAATGTTGGCCCAGGGTGACGCACACATGTGGCAGTGGTAATGTTGGCCCAGGGTGACGCACACTTGTGGCAGTGGTAATGTTGGCCCAGGGTGTCGCACACTTGTGGCAGTGGTAATGTTGGCCCAGGGTGACGCACACTTGTGGCAGTGGTAATGTTGGCCCAGGGTGACGCACACTTGTGGCAGTGGTAATGTTGGCCCAGGGTGACGCAAACTTGTGGCAGCGGTAATGTTGGCCCAGGGTGACGCACACTTGTGGCATCGGTAATGTTGGCCCAGGGTGACGCACACTTGTGGCAGCGGTAATGTTGGCCCAGGGTGACGCACACGAATGGCAGTGGTAATGTTGGCCCAGGGTGACGCACACTTGTGGCAGTGGTAATGTTGGCCCAGGGTGACGCACAATTGTGGCAGTGGTAATGTTGGCCCAGGGTGACGCACACTTATGGCAGTGGTAATGTTGGCCCAGGGTGACGCACACTTGTGGCAGTGTTAATGTTGGCCCAGGGTGACGCACACTTGTGGCAGTGGTAATGTTGGCCCAGGGTTAAGCACACTTGTGGCAGTGGTAATGTTGGCCGAGGGTGACGCACACTTGTGGCAGTGGTAATGTTGGCCCAGGGTGATGCACACTTATGGCAGTGGTAATTTTGGCCCTGGGTGATGCACACTAGTGGCAGTGGTAATGTTGGCCCAGGGTGATGCACACTAGTGGCAGTGGTAATGTTGGCCCAGGGTGACGCACACGAATGGCAGTGGTAATGTTGGCCCAGGGTGACGCACACTTGTGGCAGTGGTAATGTTGGCCCAGGGTGTCGCACACGTGTGGCAGTGGTAATGTTGGCCCAGGGTGACGCACACTTGCGGCAGTGGTAATGTTGGCCCAGGGTGACGCACACGAATGGCAGTGGTAATGTTGGCCCAGGGTGACGCACACTTGTGGCAGTGGTAATGTTGGCCCAGGGTGTCGCACACGTGTGGCAGTGGTAATGTTGGCCCAGGGTGACGCACACTTGTGGCAGTGGTAATGTTGGCCCAGGGTGACGCACACTAGTGGCAGTGGTAATGTTGGCAGAGGGTGACGCACACTTGCGGCAGTGGTAATGTTGGCCTAGGGTGACGCACACGTGTGGCAGTGGTAATGTTGGCCCAGGGTGACGCACACTTGTGGCATCGGTAATGTTGGCCCAGGGTGACGCACACTTGTGGCAGTGGTAATGTTGGCCCAGGGTGACGAACACTAGTGCCAGTGGTAATGTTGGCCCAGGGTGACGCACACTTGTGGCATCGGTAATGTTGGCCCAGGGTGACGCACACTTGTGGCAGTGGTAATGTTGGCCCAGGGTGACGAACACTAGTGGCAGTGGTAATGTTGGCCCAGGGTGACGCACACTTGTGCCAGTGGTAATGTTGGCCCAGGGTGACGAACACTAGTGGCAGTGGTAATGTTGGCCCAGGGTGACGAACACTAGTGGCAGTGTTAATGTTGGCCCAGGGTGACGCACACTTTGTGGCAGTGGTAATGTTGGCCCAGGGTGACGCACACTTTGTGGCAGTGGTAATGTTGGCCCAAGGGGCGGAGTTGTCAAATTAACATGGGGTAAACATTACATCTGAATAAAATATGTTGGCAGCGCACGGCGCTCCCCCCTCTTGTTCTCCGTACTGCACTCTCTGTTCCGAGGCTTGTTTTGGATCTTAATTCCAATCTGTTCTTTATTGGTTAGTTTGCTGAAAATACCATGAACGATAAATTCGTAATAGGTTTATAGGTTTGAAAAGTGTTGACTCTTGCTATGATTTTATTATAATGTAATCAATGTTTTTTTTTGTTTTTTTGTGGATATAAGCCTAAAAATATTAAAAACATATTTAAACATAAAGTTTCAAGGATATTTTAGCAATTAAAATTTTTCATTTAAAATGAAATAGTCAGTCTTTAAAAGTAAACGTTTATTATGTTGAGCTGCCTGTTGGAAAGAGTTAGAATATTGATAAAAAAATGTCCTGTAGGGCCTACATTCAACATTTTATTTTAAATATTAATTTAAACTAAAAATATACTAGTTTCTTCACCATAATAATTACATAGAATCCAAACTATTAAATACTAGCTAACCCGGCATGCTTTGCAATGCCAACCTGAGAAATCTTTTGCGTTTCAGGTGAGCTCGTTCGCTACGCTCACTCGCCGTCAGGTTTAGCTAGTTCATTGCGCTCACTCAACGCAAGTCTATAATACTCTATGATTTTTTATTACCAATCTTCTTTTAATACTTTAAATTAAAACAGCTGTTTTGTACAGAACTAATATTCATAAATGTAATCATGTGTTCCAATACAAAAATGTTGCTTCCATAAGAATAACATGGGAATTATGAAGAAATCTGGATAAAAAGTATCCTATATTATCTTCCTGGCTCTAAACTACCTCCCCATCAATTTTCAGCCAGATCGGTTATGCCGTTCTTGAGATATAGGTGGTATAACTAACACGACCTTCTTTTATATATTAAATATATTTTTCATGACGACAGTACATCGATATTACATGTTTTCGACCCTCACTTCTTACACCGAAATGAGGTAACATTTACATGCTTTTGATGTCTAGGGCCGACAATTTTCGCCCCTACAACTTCCAACTGGAAACCAATGGAAACCGGTATATGATGTGAAGTGGGTGCCTAGCAACTTTTACCACTAGGTTAGTTATGGATGTTTCGTTTGTTGTTGTCGAATAATAATTTTAAAAAAATGTACCAGGGGGACCGAGCTTATGTTCGGTAAAATTATTACTTTCGTTTCTCACATAAAGCTCACTCATCCTCTTTCTCACCTTTCTCATTCGTTCTCTTCCTTTTCAAGACGAGCTCGTTCGCTTCGCTCACTCACCAGACCGAAGGGTGCTGTTTTTTCGTATAATTTGTAAATTATACGAAAACTTATCTAAAAAATTATCTAAACCAAAGGTTAAAGATGCAACTCATTGGTTTATTTTATCTAAAGTTATCAGGTGATTTTTGTTCAATTAAAAAATCATAAGAATAACATGGGAACTTTGAAGAGACCTATGACGAAAACGGGATTTTTCCTAGCCATGGGACCAGTTCCAATCGGTGGCCAATTTCTAGTGGCCAAAATCCCCAAATTTAACAAAAAAATAAAAAATTCCTAAGAGGGGAAAAATTTTGCCCGCACAAACAGAACTTGTTTCGAAAAATTATGAAAAATATCGTTCGTAACTCGGCAAATAACGTTTTGCCTATGTTGGCAAAACTCCATTTTCGGCCCTTGTAATGAAATATTCTATATTAATTTCATGCAAAACCTATAGCCTAATACATTTTATCCACACAAATTTGTTTTTAAAAACTTAAAACTTTTTAAGCATGTGATTAAAAAAAATATTTAACCACCAACACGCTTTTTGCCGTCAATTAACCAATAAGAGAAATGTTAATGTTCAAAATAATCAACCTACTTACACGGTTCATTGCTTGTTCATGTTCATCGTGATATTTTAGACCTCTGAATAGCTTGCGGTTCACTAAACAAGTGTTCAGAGTTCTCGTAATGCTTTTATCCCAGTAATTTAATTGACCGATTAATATTTTGAGTTTACTTTTCCCTATTAGATCATCATTGGATTCGTTACGTGGAGCCAGAGTTGACTGTTCACTATGCGGTACGCGATGCTTGATATAAACAAACACTACGAAATAGAATCTTTGAAATTATGTAAATTGTAATTTGCTGCGTTCTAAAATGAATATCCTAAATAAAAGCTTACAGACTTTGTAGCAAACATAATCTAAGTGATAACTTCTGAGGGAAAATGTAATAAAATCGCTGAATAGGATTAATGCCGTAACTTTAAAAGCAAGAGGAATAACTCTTGTAGTGCATTTAAACTTTATGGCAGAAACGTCTTTGGGTCGTAACACCAAAATTGTGAAACATATACATACATATCTCATACAGTAATGACCATACATGTACCATAGGCTCGTCAAGATTCATCATGGCCGTGGCAATTCGGGAGGCGGGAGGGGGTGAAGGGGGGTTAAACATTCATCAATGAAGTACTTTTGGGCGCCTGTTTAAAAGTATTTTTAAATTGCTAATCTGAGCTATGTGAGGAGGAAGTTGATTGAATGGCTTGAACCCAGATTGTAGTCTGGCCTATTGTTGAAGAGCATTAAATTGTGGGACACAGACTTGGTGATATTTGTATTTCTATTTCTTGTGCCGAAAAAAATTCAAATATATAAATACTGGGTATTGTTATTTGAAGTGGTCCATGTATGAATTTAAGTGTTCTTTTGGCTTAAATTGAAAAATACACCTTCTCGATATTTTTTGGAGGGCAAAAGTTATAGGCTATATGTTTACTTTTACTAGAAGAGCCCCAAAGGAAAATAAAATACCGAATCAGACCCAATTAAGTCATAATATACCTGTTTGGATAATAGATTATCTAATTCTAACACTCTCAATCAAGTCTAACATACCAGTTTGGATAGTGAACCATCCAAACTGATACATTTTTGCTTGATTGTGTCTGATTAGGTATTCTATTGTCCTTTTCGGATTTTCTACTAAATGTAACTTAGAGCAATAAGTTGTATTTTTAAAATGTGAAAACATGATCGCAGATTTGTGTTTTGATCACTTTAGCTTAGCATATTTTAACAGTACCGTTTTTTTTAAGTAATTACTTATTTTAAAGAACACAACATTGTTAGAGATCATTATCTTAGAGTGTCAGAAATATTAATATTACGCTGGAAATCTTTTAAAACCTGCAAGAGGGATTCTGCTGACAAATAACTTTAAATTCGCCATTCCGTTTATGTGTTTTAGTTTTAACCAGGGAAATGTCGTGTAATTTTAGAACGTGCAGCTAATTGCCGCTAGATCAGGAAAGTTTTAATGGGGTTGTTGCATCGCGAAAGTGGTAACTTTTAATGACGTCATAAACCCCAATCGCCAACTCTTTAGTGAAGCAAATTTCACTGTGTGAAAATCGAACTGCGAACATCTCGGGGAATAATTGAGATCAGAAGCAATCAAATTGTGTAACTTTTATTGGGTGTCTGTCGAAGAATGCATAACTGTGGTATTTAAACTTCACTAATTGTCACTTAAAGCAAAGAAAAGTATCGCCGTTGTTTAACTATATAGATAAACATTTCTCTAGTTGCTTTTAGTCTTAACTTTATAAAATACCATACTTGGTTTAATACAGCACTGATATATAGGCCTACATACTTTAGAACCAGTGTAAGACTTTGAGCTCAGCTTAGGCCGTCTTGGTTGTAGCGTTTCTTTTGCTTATCGTTTAAGTATAGTGAGGTAGATAGTTTACAAAAGTAAACAATCTTTACTAATATACAGAAAAGATGATTCTGTCTTGATTAACATAATAAAATGCACTATTTTATCATTTATTACAGATTTTAAAGTTTTTTGATGTTACACTTTCTGTGGGCTACCAACTTAAAAATACACTCCTGAAGAAATTTTTAACCTCAATCCGATTAGTTTGTGTGGTACTTACCTTTTAATATGACCTTACAATGTTATATATATATCGTATGGCTCATTCAGCCAGCCACCATGGTTTGAGAATAATTAAATAAATTCTGCGGTGCAGAGCACCTGAGTCAGTATAAGTAAAAATCTAAACACTAAAATAAAAATTAAAAAAAAATAAAAAAAAATTAGATCTCTCTTTATAGAGCTAAATCCACGGCGCTAAGCCATTGCAGCCCAGCTTCACTTGAGCTATGCAGGCCGGCCAATCCTTCGGGGAAGGCACTCAGTGGGCACTCTTCGACTATGTGTTCCATAGTTTGATACTCTGCTCCGCAGTCGCATGACTGGTCTTGTGTCATTCCCCATTTGTGCTTCCAATAATTACATCTTCCCACAATTTGGCAGCTGAACTGTCACACACAGTGATCTCTCAGCTATGCCAGCTGCCAGACCTTACAATGTTAAGAAAATTAAATAAATTTAGAATACGGCATGATTTCATAAGTTATTTGTTTCCGATTCTCTTGGTATATGATTGTCACGTAAAGAATATATAAATTTTCATCCTTTCTAATAAAAAATTAAAAGGAAAATTTTACTGCAACCTATTCGCAAACATGATGTACTAATTCATTGTTGTGAAATTGGTTTCAAAATATCGAACTCAAACAAAGACTTAATGTTGGCTTATAAATAACGCTTTGATACTGTAGATTTCATTATTAAAGGAAACACGTTCTTCTTGAACATAACCTCTTTGCACTATCTTACTATTAAACCACCCAGTAATACAACGTAGTTTTTAGCATTCAGTTCACTATTGTTACATCCAGTGATACAACGTAGTTTTTAGCATTCAGTACACTATTGTTACATCCAGTGATACAACGTAGTTTTTAGCATTCAGTTCACTATTGTTACATCCAGTGATACAACGTAGTTTTTAGCATTCAGTACACTATTGTTACATCCAGTGATACAACGTAGTTTTTAGCATTCAGTACACTATTGTTACACTCAGTGATACAACGTAGTTTTTAGCATTCAGTTCACTATTGTTACATCCAGTGATACAACGTAGTTTTTAGCATTCAGTACACTATTGTTACACCCAGTGATACAACGTAGTTTTTAGCAT
>JAQYXR010000998.1:0-45688 GCA_030545055.2 Neoaliturus tenellus
TAGTAATGTTAATGAAACAATAAATAACAATTAAACATAGTTGTACACATGCGGAATTATTGTAACCCACTGGTGAGGAAAATAGAAATAGTCTTCGGCGTGGTGGAAACTCCTCAGAAACGTGATGGGTTGGATTTCTGCCAGGAGAATGGAGAAGCCTTTGTTGAGATTGATTGTTTGACTCGTTAAAAGTTACCCCTCTTGCCTGTAATATAATAATTTTAAATTACTATATAAAAAGCTAATTTATATATCATATAAAATATTTAGTTTTATTTATACTTACTATAGGCTCGTTTAATCTTTGTCGACGAGGAAGAAACTGGAATGGATCCGGCGATGGTTGACTCTGTCTATGGTGTGGTGATGCAGAACCAGTTGAATGTTCCATTAATTCTTGATGGTCCGGAGTTCTCAACTGTAACAATATTGATAAATTGTAAAAAACTGTTAAATATGGATAGAATTAAAAAAAGCAGTGGTCTTTTGAAAATTACTTACATTATTTGTTTGAATGTTTCGCATGATGGATCCCCCATGTCTTGTTTCTGTGGATAGTTCTGATAGTGGAGGGCGAGGGGTGACAGGGCGAACAGGGCGATTAGCACCAGGTGTTCTCCTTAATTGGTCATCAAGCTCTTCCCTGCTGGAACCGTAGACCCTTGGAAGATTAAGACGATTTCTTCGCGGGGTTGATGTTTGAAGCCCTTCAGCCCTTTCAACAGCCGTCAAAAGCTCCTCGTCCGACGAGAACATTCTGTAAATCTATAAGGAAATAATTATTGTATTGTAAACACACACACACACACACACAGTTGATCTACTTACATTTCTATCTGGAGGCGTGCATGAAACATGAGCAATGATTGCTAGGAGAATTACTAGCTTCATGACTGATAGTGGATGCACAAAGCTCGTATTTATATAACAGTTTTACACACATTATCTCTGACCCTATTGACCCAAGTTTCCAAAGCATTGTACAAATCTTAGTTGGTTTGTTAATCGTATAGTTATAATCTCTGGGGTGACAGTTGCATTTAAAAGTAGATTACTTGGAAGTGGTAAAAAAAAGTTGACCCAAGTTTCCACACCACAGTAGACCATATAGGTCAGGCTGTACGGGTCTCGGTGCGTTCTTTTTGTTAACCCAGAGCATCACTAGGAGTCCTAGCCTCTGGGGTAAGGGGCCCCAACAACGCCCACTTACGGTGGTAGCCAAACCAAAAACCAAATTGCTACCTCCCTGTAACACAATGGAGTTTTTAAAACCTCCGTGGGCCGGGTCAGTCTCCCAGTCACCCGCGGAAGTATGCTACTTAAATCTATTTAACGACCACTGATGATTCGTTTAAGTCATCACGGGTGAGCCCTCAACCGAATGCCGAGCACATCCGCCCCTTTACTAAACACCCTCAGTGGTGTACTATGTACATTGATTTACAACCTTCCACCAGTCCGTTCAAGCCATCACGGGTGAGCCCTCAACCGAATGCCGAGCACCCCCGCCCCTTTACTAACCACCGGTGGAGATTTATTCATTTTCCATATACTTGTGATCGGTTAGGAATTTGCCACTAACATTTTGATACAAAGCGATGTTGTCCCAGTCAACCTTATCAGAAAAGTCATGAATAAATTGTTCTGATAGAAACTGATATCTGCTGAGAACTTCCCAGGCTGCACTGTCAAAGCTGAGTGCCATTTCTCTAAGGAAGATTTCGGAAAATAATTTCTTACGTAATATTTTTGCCCACGTGACTTTGTGGAAATATGTTCTCAGCATACCAAGAGAGAAATCATAATACTCGGAAAGCAAATTCCAATCTAAAAACCGATCAAATTTCGTAATAAAACTGTCTGTCATCACACCGATGGGAGCTTTCAGCTCCTTTGAAAGTAACTGCCACGCAGACTCCATTGTGAATGAACAAAATTAATTAATACTTCTGGTTTTATAGATGCTGTTGAAAGGACACGGCACTTTGTAGTGCACACTTTGTGTCACAATTCCTGTGTTTAGGTATTAGACAGTGCACTTCACACGATTCACTACGATTCCAAGTTATTTCCCTGACATCGTGGTGAAACTCGCGTAAAAACTCGCACTTTTCAATACCGTTGGTGTAGATAGTTTCAAAAGGTCTACACAAATCACGAATAATTTGTTCGTCATACGGGACACCAGGGTCATCCCATCTCATGTGATGGAAATGACGAGAAAGCCAACGAGCGGTTCGTTGCATTTTTGAATTTAAATTATGAAAATAATACGGAGTCTGGAATATTATCTGACTCTGTATATATTTTCCGACAATAGACAGTTCTTTAATAATAAAACGATTTTCGTTATCTTTGAAACCATGAAACTCAACTACCGCCTCCATTTTTTGACCTTTACACCTCGTCCAGTAAACGGTCGGCAATGAGACTGGGCAGACTTTCAGGTTTCAACACGTCCTCCGAACCTGAAATAATGTCATGAATGTACTGTTGAATAAAAAGTTCGTTGTAAAATAACTCGTTAATGGCCCTGTGCACGATAGGAAGGTAACTCAAAAACTGAACCCACTCACTTTGATCAAGGGTTAAAGTATGCTCCCCATCATAGAGGAATACACAAGATTTGCCAAAAATATTTTTCACTTTAATATCCTCCCCTCCATCGAGATTCACATAAAACTTGGTTTTATTTCCCAATGCATTTGTAATTTCATTGAATCGTGGTAAAAACTGATTGAATGCATCTAAAGACCAAAATGTTGACCCTTTACACCCTTTAAATAAAATACCTAAACTTGTTCCCCTATTTTTAAAAATACCAATAATCTTGCATTTGGTCAGTTCAGTGTTTAAAAAGTGAACAGTTTAAAAAAAATACCATTTAAAATATCAATTGGTTCCTTACGCCGAGGAAAACGAATTAGGTCTGTGTCCATACTTACCTCAGCTGCCAAAGTTTCACCACGCACCTCTTCACTGGTCGACTCCATGGCTACAACTGAACTATTTACACAATTACAAATAATTACACTCACTGCTCCTCCCCTTCATCACACAAATATTCCCCCTCCCCCTCGGAATATACTTTTACTCGTTCTGTGTCTGGTAGTAACGGGATGACATTAAAATCTTCTTCTTCTTCTTCATCAACATCATCCCCATTTATGTAAAAATCCTTTAGCGATACATAGTCATTGTTATCCTCATTGTATTCTCCATTAATGTAAAAGTCAAATTCAATCCATTCGTTTTTATCGAAAAAATCCACCTTTTCAAGGTCACTGGATACGCCAGTTTGTTCTAAATCACCGACTGTAAGAGGTTCTACCAGAATTGTGTCAAAATTTCCATTCGATTCCACATCTAAAACTAACGGCGTTCCATCATATTCAATTCGCCCGACAACTGAATTATCTTTTACAAGTGTTAAAAATACACAAGCTACTCTGTTGTCAGAGGAGACATAAGGGACAACCTTACCGTACGGATCCATGTTTTAGTCTGAGTAATTTTACTCAAGGTGTTTCTTTTTACCACGACCCCCCACCATAGAATATTTTACATAACTTTTTTTACTGTTCCTGTGAGTAAAGTGTATATTAGATGTGAGTCATATAAGATTAGACAGTAAGCTGTGGTTTTATCTTTAAAATTTTCTTTAGCTTCAAATTCCAGTCTCACATCAACAGGTCCAGACTTGATTGTATCATTTTGTTTCGAACAATCAATCACGTACAAAGGAGTTTTATCTTTAAATGTTGTTAAATCGAAACAAGGATATGTATCGCTACCATAGTAAGATTTTTGAAATCTCGAAAAATCTCGTAAAATAATGCCATATCACCATGGATATTGTCATAAGGATAGTATTGTGAGTTTAAGTATAGTTTCACATTGGTCAAGTCACAGTGATCAAAAACTGACATATCTTTTTTCATCTGATTTTTTATATCTGTTTGAAACGCTAGTACAACATAGCGTGGTTTTTTCAATTTGTGACGTAGATTTGACAGTCCAAGACTGACGAGTGTTTTGCGGGAGGATGGGGAATTCATGGAGTTCCCAAGATCGAAATGGTAAATGAACAGGTGTGTCTTTTTCAATCATTCGCAAAAGTTTTAAACGAAAAGTATCTACAACCGATACGTGAGGCATCCGCCAGTATAAACTTGTTATTTCTATTTCACAAGATGTTGCGTCAGCAGAAATGATAGCGTTAAGGTCAGAGGCTGACCTCAACAAGATAAGTTCTTGCTTGACGTTCACTAAAATTCTTTTGTAATCTTCGGCAAAACCAAGTAGCATACGTAGTGGTATTAAAAAATTAAATTGATCAGTTTGCGACATTTGCCCGGCACCTAACCAACAGGCGTTTTTTAAAATGTCCTTTTCAACTTCACAAGTGGACAGTAGGCCTTTGATTGTAGTCGTTATGCTCGGATTTTTTGTATGATCCACCTCAATGCCCCCAATTTCATATCTGATATCATCAAAAAGATAAGCTATAGCATTGTTAACAAGTGATGCAGTAGTGGCAACATTGTCTCCTTTCTTCGCAGTAACTTTACCCGCAATATATATTGTACTCTCGAATGGAGCAGTAATAATATCTTGTTGACTGACGGATATCCTTATTTCATCATTATTTTTAAAGTACACGATGCATATGGTTTATATGTGTGGTATTCATACCCTATCAATGTATTTTCATACTCGGCTGTTCTTTCTATGGTGAACATTTTCCACTTTAAACCCTAGAGCCTCTAAAAATTTAATATTGGACGATGTTAATCGTTCAGTTTCCTTTCGCACAATGAGTGGTGTTGAATCTGTCTCGGGCCTAAATACTAAACCCATTCTACCGCTTTCGTAGATGTAATCTTAATGATATTATCTCGTCCCTAAAATTTACAAAATTTCCGTCCTGATCTTTGAGCTGAATTGAAATGTTACTTATCCGCTGGACGTTCACCGGCAAATAAATGATTGGATTTGGTATGACTAGGATTTTATACCCTGGCTCGACAGTGGGATAAAATTCGTGGATTGTATGACCCTCAACGCCATTCTGAAACGAACCCCGCACAATATTACATTCAACCCTGATTGTATTTACCTTTATAATGTTGACGGTGTTTGTCGATACATGTTGGTTATTCTTAGGGTACAATTTTTGTTCAAACCCCAAAAGTGAGGCTATCGTATTGTCTTTCTCAAAGTGTACATCTTCCACACACTTCATCTCTGCCTTAAGTGTATTATTATTAGCATGTAATCTAATATGTACATGTTTTTTAATTTCCTCTTCTAAATTTTCAATTTCGTAAGACCCTTCTGGGATGGTTATTTCTTTATCGCCATAGTAAAATTTATCATTCACATCTTTTTCTATGTTAGGAATCGAATTATATGTAGACAGGTCTACCAGCCCTATCTCCCAACTGCCTACGCTCACATCAACAGGAGGGAAAATTTCACAACTAATGGTGGAACCGCTACCGCTAAGACAAAACATTGGTTAGAAACTTTAAACACAAATGCCCGCAAATAACTGAGTTAAAGTTTTGCTGTCGATCATAATTATACCTAATTTCAGCTGAGGGTCCGAAATATTTAAGTATTTCCACAGGAGGACGAAGGTTACCAAAACTATCAAAATAAAAAACTCGATTGCCTCGTTTTTTATAACACACCCAATGTGTACCAGCCCCGTTGATAGAATCTAAATTCACTATAGCTGTCTCGTAATTTCTCGGACGAACGGGTAGAGTATCTCTCATGAAAACACCTCTAAAGTTTGGAACGTTTAATTTGTTTACATAGTACTCGAGCTCGTGGTTAGTAAGAGACTTTAACGGGATGAACGTTTTTTTTTTTACCTCCGCCTCTTTTCTTTTTACCAGCTCCTCTCTTTGGATATGGTCTTAGGTACAATCCCTTGCCTTTCTTTGCAGGCTTCTTTACACAGCGTCGTCGTTTCCTGCTAGTCCCACCACCAAACTTTGTTTTGGCCTTCATCGCTGTTGTCACGGTCCAAGCAGCCGCTTTTTCAGCTAAACTCGCGTCCCATGCCTTAAATCTATGCCACGCTCGTTCTGCAAGCTCTCTATCAGCTTGTTGTCTCCTTTCCGAGTCGGAAAATTTCGAATAGGCAATGTCGTGAATTTTACACGCTTCGTCTAAGGGATTTACTCCTCGATCACCTCTAGCTAATCTCTTTTTTAATTTAGTTCCGGGTCCACAAAAATTATAACCCGGAATATGAAGTTCAATGGGTAGCAAATCTATCGCTTTGTTGACGGCAGAACTTAAAATACCTCCTCCTGTGATAAGAGCTAGCTTTCGACTGTTTGATGTTTCCTTAACCCCTGCCATTTTATTACTAAGTAATTAACCACAATGCATTATCGCTAAATAGATCTTCCCATGATGATTCTAACACCTTTTGCTTCCACACATCAGCCGGTACAATGGAAGATCTACCTTTGTGCATGCCTTTATATACAACATAGGCCAAATCACCCAATGCCGTTTTTAGATATTGTTTGTTAACAGCGTCGTCTAATTCAATTGGTTTTGCGAGATTCGCTATTCTTTTATTGCTGGCACTAAAAGTATATCCCCTTCTTACAATCGTATTGTCTGTTAAATATTTTAAAGTAACCGCATCACCTCCAGCCAATGGGGGACCAACATCCTGAATTGTAAACTGATGAAATGAATAACTTTTCAAAGGGTCTATTTTAATGGGTATTCGTGAATGTAGATACTTTTTAATTACAACATCATTACTGTCTACAGGATCGATAGCATTAGTGATTCTTTTACCATTAACATCGAATACGTTTTCATCATTTAATTTCAAACAAGGACTTGTATGGTTTCTGCAAAGTTTTTAAGTTCACTCCATCATTTTCATGAAGCGGATCTGCTATGTTAGTTAGTCTTTTATTGTCTAGGTCATACTCACTTTTATTATTTAATTTCAAACAAGGACTTGTATGTGCTTGCAGTGTTTTTAAATTCACTCCATCATTTTCATGAAGCGGATCTGCTACGTTAGTTAGTCTTTTGTTGTCTATGTAATACCCGCTTTTATCTTCTGTCATTTTAAACCCCTCGCCCTTTGGACCTCTAAGTCTTTCCGTAGACGTATGACGCCCGAATTTATCAATGCTCATACCTGTATAGGTATAGCGACCAAACTTGTCCACGTTCATTTTAACAATGATTTAAATCTGTTGTTACCAGAACCTTTTATATACCCACCTTCTTGCAGTTCTTCGATAATATTTATAATTTCGTTACAATGTGAGTTATTCCCCGTTTCCGCTGACATTACAAGTAAACGTAACCTATCAACAAGTTCGTTCGGATCATCCCAGTGCAATATGTCACGTAAAACTGGAGACTTCCACAGCATTCCCGAGCCTTGTTTTGTATTTGGAAATAGTTTCTCTATAATGCTTTTGTATTTTGTGGAAGTATTTCTATTAACATTAGCCGTACTTTTATAGCCTTTCTTATGTGCGTTAGTTTTTTCTAATATTTCCTTATAAATTTCTTGGTCGTTTTCATCATACCCATACGGTGTTCTTTTGAATATTAGCTCGTAGAGACCTTCGGTACCGCCATAGGCAGTGCCATCTATAATTATTGAACCGTCTTCATCAAATTCTAACTTTTTATTTCCAATCATAAGAAAGTCTCTTTTTCACTAAATCTTGGGCCGTATGTATGATCGATCATAGTTTTTCTACCACCACGGTCTCTCATAAATAAGTCCATATACTGTTTAGTTAAATCGTTTTGAAACTGTTCATTTATATACATTGAAACAGTGTTCCTTCCTTGTGGTGAAGGGTGTCATTTTGACTTGTATCCGGCGGTGGGCTAAAATCTTTACTTTCCTCCTCCTCGTCCTGTTCCATTTCGTGATATTCCTCCTCCTCCTCCTCCTCATGTGGTTCTTCTTTTTTAATTGTTAACTCATTTTTAGGTGTAAAACCTGCCTTTTTAATTTCTGATATTATTGGTTTATATTTCTTTTCGAAAAACCTTTCACTTTCACTAACGCCCGACTTGAAACTGTTATACTTTCGACGAATAGCCTCTTTGAGCTTGGCTATACGTAAAATTAGATGTTTCTTGTTCGACTTCATGATAACGACTGTTTTTACAACACAAATAATGGATATTAAATAAATTAAGGCATCTCAACTTGTCTGAAAAACATAGCACGCTCCTTATATCTTTTGATATAATTAATAACGCCCAAAAGTGAAACCCCCTTACTAAAATCTAACCCTCTGAAATACCTATGTTCCCTTGCATCAAATCGTGGTATCACATAAGGACGCGTAAAACTTTTAAACACCCAAGCTCTCTTTACGTCATCTCGCCATTCCGAAACATGTGTTACAATATACTTATCACTTTCCACAGTTTTCTCCATGTACTTTTTCAACATTGCCATCGGTTTGTCATGACGTCTGTTATACATGAGATAAGAATTTAAAAGCCAAAATTCACACGGATTGGTCCCTGTAAAAGTTCGCCACTGTTCAAACAGCTTTCTATTTGATACGGTGTATACACCTTTATTTTGTGTTATACCAAATCTCTCACATTGTGATGGGACTGTCGGTAATGCTTGTTTCAGAAACTCAACCGTGTATAAGCCTTGACAGTAGTTATTGACAGCTGCAAACGGTTTTCCCCTAGGCCCTCTAGATGTACCATCGGGAATCGGCCCCCAAGCAGTATTATATTTAATATCAATATAGCAATTGAGCGACATGGCTGTACGATAAATTTCCAGGGGTGGTCTGATCGGGATAGTCCTTTCTGTCAGCACAATACATCTTGAAGCATGCGGTATTTTACATCCGTAGTCCAACATTTTCAAGACTATTTGAGCAAAATTGATACTTCCATGTAGATTTCTTAACGGTAATACACTACCAAATATGTCGGGGAACGGTCTAAATCGAGATATTAAATTCTGGGGATTTCTAACTGTGGAATTAATCATATCTTCATGATAAATAACCAACTCCAGTGGAACTTTATTATCTTCACATTTATTTAAGAAACGAATCCAAATATCACGGTTATAAATCCTTTCACTTGCAGAAATCATAAGCAACACCACCGGCGGAGTTAATGCTGAACTCAAGGGTTTTCTATGCCTCCAACACCTTCGGCTGAACGGATGTCCATGTTTACCCTTCCTACTGCAATAGTTACCACAAAACCTTTTCCTTTCTCGATAGTAAAATGTGCATAAGTTGGACTTAACATTATGCAATTTACTGTTAAATCCTTTAAGATCAGAGTACGTATAGATGCGCACCATTATAAGTCTTGTATAAAACTGTCCAAACCCACCCGATATCTCCCCTTATCAATTTCACTATCTTTATCAATGACGATAAACCCATGATCCATACATGCTACGCATTCCATGCTACGCTACATATTTCTTTAAACTTTTCAAATTTCATGTCTGTGTTGACATGATCGTAATATATATGCCGAAGATTCATATCATCCTGTTTAAAAATTATCAATAAATTACAGTTATCTCTAATCAACTGTTTCGGAATACGACTGTACGTCTGACCTAAGTAAAATGTATCTATTTCGTTGTGACGCCCCATGGTAAAATAATTTCTAATATTATTATGTTTTTCACATGCTATATCATCAAATATCATAATAGAATTTGGTTTAGCATCATTCGGCAGGGGGACCTTAGCATTTTCGTTAAATGCAAAGTACCCAACTTCCTTGGGCATGGTTTTGGCTAGAAACTTATATTTAGGCTGATAAAGAGATTTTGAAAAAACATATACATTTTTAAATCGAAGACCGTTTGGGTCGAAAGCATGTTGAAAAGCACGTTTGTTTTGCCACAGTTTGACGGTCCACAAATGATACACCGTATAGTGCTTGGAAGAAGTGTCCCATGTCTCTTCTCCATGCTCATACCTGAACCAACAAAAAAATCAAAATTTTTTATTGGTATCTGTACGGTGTGTTTTACAATACGCATCTTGTGAAAAAGTGAAAGTACTTTCAATTTGTATTACTATTTTATAGAACTCTTTTGTACCCATGAATCATGTGATTTATCAAAGCCCAACCAACGCACCTTAACTCTGTCCCCCTTGCGTTGCAACACTTTTTCAACAAGTTACACGTTGCCAGTCTTTGATAGATTCAGTTCTTGTTCATAAAACCCACCTTTTAATATTTCCCCCCTTATAGTCCTGTAAAATATAGGTAACAGGTTTTGTAGGTTTAATTGCGTGTATTTTAAAAACTTCACTCGTCCAATTGGGAAGGTAACCTTTTATAAAAACCCTTTTATACTTACTTATCCTGACACTATCACCCACTTTAAACTTTGGTTTATACTTGACCACTTTAGACCGCTTATTAATCCTAGCCAGTATATCTTTTACATGTTTTTTCCTCACGTCTTTTGGTTTAATACCAATCGTCCTATGTTTCGCATTATTATATGATTTTACTATATCTGGTAATATATTTAACCATTCGTGAGTCCCTCTAGCTGTAAACTCTTTCCACATTCGTGATTTTAATGTTCGGTTCCGCCTTTCCACAATACTTGCTTTCATATCGGAAAATGTCGCATAGTGATTTATGCCATATTTTCTTATTAACCCTTGAACATTTTTATTAAACCATTCCTTACCATCGTCCGTTTGAAAGTGTTTCATTTTGTGCTTTGCTAAGATAGGTTCTAAAGCTTTGGCCACTTCAACACCCGTCTTATTTTTTATCGGAACTGCAAAAGCATATTTGGTAAAACAATTTATCATTGTCATAATGTATTTGAAACCATTGTTTATTCGAGCATAAGGTTGCATCTCAACTAAATCCGCTTGATAGAGATCATTAATCCCCTTAAGAGTAACTTGTCGCCGAGGATACCTTCTACGCGCCTGTTTATGCAATTCTTCAGCTATTGTATTTCTGACATTCATTGTTATAATGATAGACTAAGAGGGGTTTTCATCAATTTATATTTACCCACCCCGGGATGCTACGGCCCCACCACCGCCGTAGCTACGTGACGACCTCCAAAAAACAAACTGTCGCCTCCGTTCCCCCTGAGCTTATGGTTTTTCTTGGCTCGGATCAGCGGTCCAGCTTGTTCTATATTTACATAGGTTTATGTAACAATTACAAAATTCATCAGCATGCGCATAACATTTTCTGCAATGGAGAAAATTTTCAAGATGAAACTTGACACATCGTTGGGGACAACAGGTGTGGAAAAACTTTGACTTGTACACTTTCAATGATTTAAGTTCAGGTGTCGGCAGCTGGTAGGTTTTACAGCGACATATGCAAAAGCTAAAATGCTCACAAGTTCTACATGCAATTCCGTCAACTTGCATTGTAGGTATTACAAAACATTTCGCCTCACAACAGTAGGTATCCATCGTGTAGATGTTTACAGTCCGGCTCTGCAGAGGAAACTAATACGTGCGTTACAAAATCAATTTATATACTGGACTAACAACCAATACTTTTTATTACCCCCCGGGATTCTGCGGCCCCTACCACCGCCGCAGACTGTGACGACATCCAAAAACAAACTAGTTGTCGCCTCCATTTTCCCCCTGATATCCCCCAAAGATCACCGGTGACCGATGATCATTTGTGGAATACCCATACAGCCCCTGCCTTCGCTGCATGCCGTGGTGAGCTACCTCACCTCCCTTCTGACCGTAGGGGCCGTCAGCAACCATGGTTGCCGGCGACCTGCCCAAGATCAGGAATTTCCGTCAAAGTACCAACACGGCGTTTCACAAGGATTAAAGGGTCGTTCCTAAGAGTCACTCGGGTTTGAGCTACTCAGTCGACTAGACCCCACAACATTCACACACACACATTCACACCGACAAAGTCATTGCCTGTTCCGTTCAGTATATTTGACTCGCTCCATACATGGTTTACGGGCTTTTTAGTTCCACGCCAGGGACCTTCATTCACTCACACCTTTCACACCATTCATTCAAACATTCTCACCGACAAAATCGTTGCGTGAATTTTTCAACGCATTTGACTCGCTCCATACATGGTTTACGGGCTTTTTAGTTCCACGCCAGTGACCTTCATTCACTCACATCTTTCACACCATTCATTCAAACATTCTCACCAACAAAGTCATCAACCGAACTTCCCAGTGCAAATGACTCGCTCCACACATGGTTTACGGGCTTTTTAGTTCCACGCCAGTGACCTTCATTCACTCGTATATCCCAGTGAAACGTCGTAATGGTATAAATAATCTGATTTTAAGTTATAGACCAAAATTTGGGCTTAATGTACAAATACGCGAGTTTAATTTTTTCAAATAATTACGTTTCTAATCAAAAAGCAATGGCTGTTATGTAAAACGTTACAAAACTTCATCAGAATAGTGATAATACTTGATGCGCTATTGTGTAAGAGAGCAAAAGTACAAATGTTACACCACGGGGTTAGAGAATGATGATAACACGGTGCAATCTTATCACACGCTCTCCCTACCAGCTCTCCTTCAGTAATACGAAAGTTTTTAACAAGGCAACATGTTTCTCACAGTATTCTCCCTAATGCAGTGGCTACACGGACCTTATACAGAGTGCAACTACGATTTGGTCGAGTACAGAGAGCTGGAACGCGCAATAGCAAGGATGAGGAAGAGACTGGACGAGCTGGAGGAGAGGATTGACTGGTGGGATTAGGTAAGTCTGGCTTTTTTGTAGCCAAAAGGCAAGGTGTCATATTCCCCCTCATGTCTTCTTTTAGGACCTGTTATCCTGAAAAATTTAGTTTCTCTCACTGTAATAACATCTTTATTTTTAGTTCTTCTAATTCGGGTTTCTGATGTCTCAACAACAAGTTTCGCCTCACTCAACACCATTTCTTTAAGTTGTGCAAAATTGAGCTTTTTGAGGTGTTGAGGTTAAGTGTTAGCCCTTTAATTTTGCACACTTCAACTAGTTCGTTCCGATTTGTTGACCATACCAGGTAAGCGTACGTCTTTGGGCCCCCGGACACAAACTCCACAATATAAGAGCCCGGGCCGTATTCCGCCAGTTCGTCAGTCATCTCACCCAGGTAGTCACCTGTAGCAATCCTATATAGCCCGTTCTTGTACACGTAGAGGACCGAGTCAGTGTCGTAATAAAGCACTTTCCCACCGAGAGCTTCAAGGTGTTCATAGAGCTTTAAACGCGCCTGTGCTGTGGTGAACGCTGCTAGGACAACATTCACTGTCCGCAGTGATTCACCGACCTCATCAATAATTTGCCAGTTCACCAAAATCACCTCTTCATTTAACTCTCTAATCGTGTTCACCTGGACTGCAGGATTTGTCATCAAGCTGAAAAATTCTTTGGGATCTCTGATTAGTCACGCTTTTGTCTGGTTTTCTCGTTGTCCAAACTTGCCCCAGGACGAGTTCAACATTAGTTTGGCCAGGGATCTAAGGCCGCTGTTCTTTTCAATCTTGGTGGGGTCCAGACTTATGCCTTCATGATCAAAATAATCCCTCACATATCTCTCTTTGTTCTCTTGCGTCACACACCAGGAGGGGTAACCCGACGCCTCTTGTTTGATTTTTAAAAATTTGTTGATGAAATCTGTGAATAGCCCCCGGTTCTCTTATGTGGCCATTTTGTATTCCCATATTTCAAAAATATCCAAGATCACATAGCCTTTAGCCTTTACGTCAGGGCTCTTTCATCACTGCTATGAATACAATCTTCTTGGTTCATCTGTTCCCCGCATTTACGACACAGTACAAACATCAATTTATCATTCATCCTTGTTGGTAGAACTGGGTGATAGAGGTCAAGTGGGGGCAGCACTTTGCATTTCATTAGGCCGTTTACATCCAACCCTAGCTCTCGGCAAACTCTGTCCCCTACGTGTACGGTGGGGTGTCCTAGGGGGTAGTGTCCTCTTTTGCATACGTAGGGGTATAAGGAGCAGACATCAACATATTGTATCGTCTCTCCTTCTCCACACTTGTGGTATGTCTTGGCATTGCCTGTCCTTCCTCCAAAAAAGGCGTTTCGTGGTTAAAGCAGGAGAGAGTTGAGAAATACGTAAGTTTTTTGTCACTCTTAATTTTCCTAAAATCACACTCCCACATCTCAACTACCTCGTAAGGGGTCTCAGAGAGTTTTTGAATTTTTGCTTTCGTCTTCTCATATCTGAGATGTAGGCTGTCAGAAGGGTCCTCCTTCAGAGGCTCCTCTCGTTTGTAGGGAAAGCATTTAGGACATCCATGGAAATAACAACCATGAAACTCATAAATGCGATCACCATCAAACCCGTCCACTTTCATTCCTTCAATTTTCTTCCCTCTCCCGCGCCCAGCGTGCTGAATGGAAACGTTTCGCTGGTCTTCCTCCCAGGTCAACCATTGCAATGCAATGGCAGACTGGTTGTCGGCCATACGATAACCGTTTTTAGGAACAAGACCAATCGTGTTGGATTTTAAAAAGTTACGTCTGAACGCTAAATTACAAGCGCTCGCAATCGTAACAGACTCTAGGAAGGGCTCTACATTGCATTCCTGCATGAAAAGTTGTCTGAATTTAATGCACGCTTGGGCTAGAATTTCAACATCGGAAATACAATATTCAATAAGTTCCTTTTGAAAATCAAAAATGCAATTTTGAGCCACCTGTTCATTGTGCCAATTTTCAAAGTCTTTATAGGTTTTCTCAAACATTGTGTCGGGACAATAGAATTGTTTAGCTGTAATAGGTCCGACATAACTCTGATTTTCAAGGGTATTGAACAGATGGGGGAAATAACCCTTTTTGCGCTCTGGAGGAAGGTCAAAGGCTTTCGGCAACGCAGAGAGGGCCATTGGAAAGTAGTTCAATGAGTCGACAAAGCGCACTTTGTCAAACTTCAGGAGTACTACTTTCGTCCCACGCATGATTAACTCAGGGGTGAATTTCATTTCTTCAATTATATATTTCAAGATAAATTGAAAGTCAAATCCCTGACCATTGTGAGCAATCACACATACATTCTTAAACTTTTTGCGGGACTCCATTACATAGTCAACGAATCTAGCAATGGGCTCCTCTCTGAATATCCTAGTGCGATCCGCACAAGTGTCGCAATCTTGCCCCTCAATGCACTTCCAACAGTACTGTTGAGAGACACACAGATTGACCTTGTGCACCTTTGTCTCGGAATCGTCAGCCGTAAGAGGTTCATCTTGACGTGTCTCCAGGTCAAAAATATGTACAACGAATTTTCTGTTTTGGGTCGGTTTTTGTCCACTTTCATAAAGCACTGATGTTCTGGCGGCATAAACTCCCTACAAATCACACAAAATACTTCGCCACAGACATGCGGGGATTTTCTGATTCTCAGGTTAATCAATTTGTTGCATTCCAAACATTTCTTGACTGATTTGCAGCGCTCCTTCTTGTGGGCCAGAAAACAAATGCGGTTCTTCAAAGTCAGGTTACATTCAGGACACAGTACCCCCTCATTGTCTTGAACACAAGGTGGAGAGACAGTTTGACATTCGGGACAGATGTTTGTGCATCTATGTGCTCCCTTATGATCATAAGGTGTATGGCAGGGTTCACAATAGAAGGTACAAGCAAAGGCAGCCGTCAAAGAAGTGATCACGTTAAAGTGTCCATTATGAAATAGCAGATTGATTTTATACTGCGCTTCAGGGTTGTTTCCTTCATAATATACGTCCCTGCCTCTGGAATCATAATTGTACACGGTGATCTTATACTTTTTAAGGTGTTCTTGAAATTTTGCAAGTTCCTGTATACCGGCCCCCTTTTCAGGTATTTCCACCCTGGCCTTTTGCATTAATTTTGTCGCCTTCTGTGACTGTCTGTTTCGCCTGTCCATGCAAATAACTTTAAAATCAGGATATTCTTTACTTTAGCCTTAGCCACAACAATTGCTCTAGGCAGACAAAGTCGGTCTTTGTTATTTATAGCAATGATACCCCGCCTTTTGCGGCATTCCTCATCAAAATTCCTGAACCTCCCAGGACGGATTCTACCAGTGCCAACAGGGAGATTGACACGAGTACATTCGACTTGGAACGTATCGGCTGAGGTGATAGAATCGGCGTTATTCTGGAGAATGCCGCCAAAAATCTCCCAGAGCACATCACCACCTCAGAAGCTGGACGGAAATTTACGAACCCAGGCTCTTTACTTTTTAAATTTAAACTGCGTAGTGTGAACCCCAGTTGATCCCCATCAGATGCATCGGCTTTCATTTTCTCCACCAAACTAGAAAACCCACGTCTCAACCATTCAATCTCGGTCACCCCCTCTGGAGGTGCGTTAAATTTAAAAACAGTTTTTTGCCCGTGAACTCTAAAACGACGGACGTACGTCTCACTGGTATGGGCGACGTTAATTGGCTCCATTTAGCAGAAAATATGTTATTAAAAATCACTGGGACACTTGAAAGAGCAGGCCAAAACAGTTGAAATTGCGCAATAGACAAAACTAACAAACAATTAAGATATTTTATTTAAAACTGGTGGGACACCTTTCTTACACGAGAGCTTAAAAATAAAGAGAAATTCAGAGCTTATTGCACGCTTTATATATTGGTGTCCTTTATGACCTTTCCACCAGGTATTGATAAAATTTGAAAATTCAACCCAACGGACAAAACTAGCAAGCAGTTAAGATTACGCAACAGGAAACTATTGGTTGTTAACCTTAGTGAACTTAGATTAGCTTGTGTGCAAAACTAAAGCGCTATCTTGTTTGTTCACAGGGCCATAAAGAAGAGATAGTGGCAAAAGATTTGTAATTATAAAAATAAAAAATTATAATAAAAATATTTTAAAATATAATTCTATATTACTAACCTGAGACACCAGAAAACACTACAAAAACACAAGTCCGAGAAACGTCACACTGGATAACCAGGTACTAACGCCAGACGGAGAGTGAATGCCGCTGGAGTCCGAAGTACCGGCTTATATGGCGGACCAGACCTGGGCGTATCCCAACGTTCCCACAGTTTGAATCGTTAAGTGGTATGTAAACTGGTTCTGCACCATGCATATTAACCGTCTGGCCATATGATTAAAGGAGCCGACAAGCAATAATTTAGATAGGATGTCATGATAATCACAAGTTATGCTCTTAGTAAATGCGTTCACTGGGAATTTTCCAAGAATTGTCCCAGACAAAAAAACATATATCCGTCTGACTGTATAAATAATGAGTCTCGGTGCGCTCAGATAATTGGCCATAAACCCCGCCGTCTGCATATATAATGCGTCTTGGCGGCAACCATGACAAAAACTGGTCTGACTGTATAAATAATGAGTCTAGATCCTTATAAGGAAACCCGCCGTCTGCGGCACGCTGGCTCATAAATTTTCCTTGTGCACGACTACTGTTCTTTATTCGTTTAGTTGGCCACTACTGTACATCTTTATTTAGTTGTACATCACTACTTAGTTTTAACACTATATCTCCACTATCCTTTGGTGTATTTTTACAAAACCTAGTACAAGGGTGCGTAACTTTAATTATCAAAGTTCTATAATACACTGGGGGGTGAACTACCCCCCAAAACCACCCCTAAATTAAAAAATTATAAAAATGGTCAGAATTATCTGGGACATTATTTTCAAGCGTTTTTAATGTTAAATCGACAAATTATACTTAAATTTTTAGTGGGGGGTGAAATTTACCCTATTTGGTTTTTCACTTATATCTCAGCTTCTATTCTACTTTCAAGGTTCAAATTTGGTACATAAATAGGTTACTATGTACACTACCTCCGTTTTACACCCCAACGAAAAACCACCCCTAGTTTTAAAAAAATTCACCCTTATGCTAATTTATATATAACAACCTTATAATTCAATTATAAATGTTGAAAAATTTTATGGAGTATCTAGTTAAGGTATACTACCTTTTATGATTACATTTTGGGTTCCGCTCAGTATAGTTAGGGGTGAAAATAATAAAACATACCTTCAACCCCGAAACTTTAACATTTATTGGAGGTCTCATTTTTATTCAATTTCATTAAAATTTAGCATGAACATACCTCCGTACGTATTGTATAACATATATATATTTCACATATATAATTCAATTATAAAAGCTGAAATTCAATAAAAACACTTCATTGGAATTTACCGCCAGTGATGCCACACTCTGATCCATACACTCTGCTCACCAGACATATTAAAACACTCAATAGCGTCACTAGGCTCGTTGCAACGCTCTCAGCTCAACAGTGTGATAGCCTAGTGGTCAGCGTTGCGGCGCTCCAACTTGACGGCCCGGGTTCAAACCCCGGCGGTCCACAGTGAAAATTTTATTCGTCAAACGCCATCTTGACTCACGTAGTTACAGACGCCACGTGGTCAAACACATGGCAAAAGGACGCCATCTTGGAGTCGTGGCATGTGGTAAAAGTGAGGTTAGAAAATTTCCCACCGCCATCTTGGAAAAGGGGCGTGGTCACATGACCAGTCCGACCAATCAGAAGCCGGGGCGTGATGACGTTATCGGTCACGTGACCTGCTCTCGACCAATCAGAGGCCGTGTGCTATACTCCCGGCACGCCTACTGTTAATAATTGAAACATTTCAAATTTATCTGACATTAAAATTACTATTGAGATTAAAACAGTTGGAAACTCATGTTAGACTGGATAACCGAGTGGCTACATCGCTCACTGCAAAGCCCCGAGGTTGCCGGTTCGATCCCCGGCAGCATACCAATAGTCACAATTCCTCACTTATTAATTTCACAAACTAACAAAATGTCGACGTGAGCAAAGATAGTCCTGTTCTTTAAAAAGGTTAGAAATTCGCTAAGGTCGGATGGACAGAAAACAAAACAATTACACAACTGGCTTTAACTTAATTCTAGCTATTTGTGGAAAAATATAAAATATACGGATATATAGTGTAACATTTACACCGAATCAGTCCAAATATATTTCTGTAGAACTACGGAAAGATTAAGTTTTTATTTATCATAAAACCTGTTGCCCATATTATTATTTTTCCCAGATTAAATCTATAGCTTTTATATTTTTAAGATGAGAGACAGTTTACCATGAAAGTCTATAGAACTAAACAAAAGCTTTATATATTTTAACTAAACGCATAAATTAATCTACAAATTAAAAAAAAACTGTTAGCCATGACCTGAACTTAGCAAAAAATGTAAAAAAGTGTGTAATCATAAATAAATAATTAAACAATTAGTTGTACTCATTTTTCTTATTATTTTTAAGTATGTAATATATTACTTTTTTACAAAACAAATTACCCACCAGGAATGAACAAGAATAATTGATGTGTGGTATTCACAACTTCAGCCCTACTTCATTTAAAGCCTAGCTAAAAGGAATACTCACACACATATGAAGAATCAATAATATATACAGCCCATGTGGAACTGACTCACTCACTGACTCATCTATACAAATTCTAGACCACTTCCGAGTGAGCTGGAAACGTGATTTTTGGCATGCGGGTGGCTTAAGATCTGGTACCCCCGGAAAAAGTCTGAAATCTGACAATTTTTCATTTCAACCCCCCCAAAAAATAACGAAGGGTGGAAACCGGTAACCCTAATTTGTAAGGTTTTACTATTTCCTCTGTAACTTTGAACGGGAGGTCCTAGCTCAAATCTGAGGGAAAATTCATGTCAGGAATTAGACGCTCTACAAGATTGGTCCTATGAAATTTTGCCGTATCTCACCCCCTTCACCCTTAAAAAGGGGCTTACTTTCAAAATTTCTAATTTAAAAAAAAAAAATGCTCTATATTGATATTTTTATTTACTATTATTTAACATATATGCATGAATTCTGTTTATATTAAGACCTCAACAGATTCTTCCTACAGTAGTAGCTATTTGCCAATTTCAATCAAAGTTTAGTCCAAAAAAATTCCAAAATCACACAATGTTTACATTTTTTTCATGCAATGTGTTAGTAATTCACTTTAACCTGGAAATATATTGCTATTTCGATATATAATTTGCCATACAAGTTTGGTCCTATGACATTTTGGCGTATCTCACCCCCTTCACCCTTAAAAAGGGGCGTAATATAAAAATTTCTAAATTCTTTTTTTCACGGAATGCCCTATTTTAATATTGTTGATACGCTATTGCGGCACTTAGGTGCTTAAAATTAAGTACATATTATGACTTCAAATAGGTCATACTATAGCAGCAGCCATTGGCCTATTCCGATCTAAGAGTAGTTAAATAAACTGTAAAAACACGACTTATTTAGTACATGTTATGAATTCAAGTATGTCTTACTATAGCAGCAGCTAAGAATAGTTATAAACCTTGTTACCGACCTTAGTATGTCGGTAACGCAGTACGTCTTTTGAAGCACCGTGGCAAAAGTGTTTTTATCGTGTAAAATATATTTCTATCTCTTAAACTATGTTCTTTTGCCAAATAAATACGCACATAAATCAACTAAACTAAATAAATCCTCCATAAATTAAATTCATTTTAAAATAAGACAACACTTGGCCGTAAACCTCTTAGATTCTCGCCTTTGTTACAACAAACTGGTTCCCTTATATATCTGAGTCGTCTGCCGGCGCCCAACCCCGAATCTTATGTGGGTTCTTTCGGTAAGGTAATATGTAAATATGAAGTTCTCATCTAGTCCCCTCCCTAAAATTTCACAATCAACAGAGAAATTAAATTTTGAAAACATCGTTAAACAACAAAATATTAATAATTTTTACGTATATTGATTGTGATATATTTTAGGTAAATCTACTATAAGTTGGATATATGTTCGGCCTGTATTATTATCGATTGTAGTCGTCCTTCGAATTCAGTCCTGTGAATTTTACACGTATCTCTATTCCTTCAACCTAAAATAGGATAGGACAAGTTCTTATATATTAACAATGGTTTTACAAGGGGTTATTACTTTCCCGTAACGTTTTCAACCTCCATTATACTTTTTAGTTTATTTAAATCTCACCGTCATCCTTCACCCCCTCACATTTTCCCCAATTCGGCTAATATTTCACATTTATACTTTTGTAATTTATAGTTGCACTGTATTGTATATAGGTAAAACGGGATTACAAAGTGTTTTAATTTAATCTCAAAAAATTAATTTCAACTGTGTTAATTAGTAATCAATGATATTTATTTCGTCATTTCCAATAAAAAATTTCATGAATTTTATTAATTTTTATCTAGAAAAACTAAACTTTCTACTAACTCCGCTATTGTTGTACTTGGACACGTATATTTGCGTACGTTGATATGTATGTGTTTGCTTGTGTGATTACGTATGTATGTAAAATATTTAGTTTGATTAGGTTCGATGTATATATATCTTTTCATCAATGTATTTATGGTCTCTGGTTTCCCGGCCTCCCCGTGGCGAGACTGGATACGCCGAACTAATAATAGGTTCTGGCTAACTGACAGGGAAACAAATTAACTTTACAATATGCCTTTTTTATTCTTATTTTTCTCATACCAATCACTTCAATTAAACTACTTTAACTACTACTTTAACTAAACTCTAACCAATTATACCTCCCTCCACTATCATCCATTACCTTACTATTTTATCTAATCTATAATTTATCTTAACTATGTTAACTACCTTACTACTATAACCAAGTATACTTTAACTAAACTATAATTACTACTTAAACCTACAAACCACCCACTATTCCTCGTTCCTTACTACACTATGACTCAAACTTAATTCGTCCTTCGAATTCAGTCCTATGAATTTCTCCGTATATCAACTCTTTCAACCACATAAAAGCATAATAGCTTACAATTCCTACTTGTAATTACAATTACAATTGGCATAACTATTATCAAAATCGTGAAACTTTACTTCAGGAATATCACTACAAAGACACCTGCTAAAATGAAATGGAAAACCTCCTTGAACGTAGGTGTTGCAAAAAGGACATTTTTCGACATCCTATTGATAATATAACGTTCGTACATCGGTACCCAAACTTTATTTTACTTGACTATTACTCGTTACCAAGTATCTTTTAATCTTCCTCTAAACTACTAACGTCAATTTCCCTTGGGCATCGATTCATTTTATCGACCAACTATTCCTCAACTATCATCCACTACCTTACTACTCTAACACACTAACTAAACTGTGATTGACCTTAACAATGTTAACTTCCTTACTCCTTTAACCAACTATACTTTAACCAAACTATAATTACCACTTAAACCTACTTACCACCCACTACAAATACTTCAGCGGAACCAGCCTGGGGGCATGGGGGCGGAGCCCCCATCGAGCCGTAGGCGAGTCTATAATATATACAGCCGCATGTGTAACTGACTGACTGACTCACTGATGATATTAAATTCCTGAAGCGACCGTTTAAGATAGAGACTTGAAATTTGGCATGGACATTCTTTGAGATGTTTCAATTTAGCGAAAATCATAAAACTACGATTTTTTTACTTTTAAACTATAAAAAAGGTTAAAAAAATATAGATTTTTCGGTACAGTAATGTAGTTCAGCCGTGTGAGCGTATATCACCGTTTGGGTAACGTAGATCACTTTGCACGTTTAGTTCTCGCTTGTGTTTAATTGATCTCTTTCAACTACACCCGTGTTTGATACAAATATTGTATTTCATGTAAACATGAACATCTCTATGTAGACGACGGTGTTTCGATGCATTGAGAGCGGGTTATTTCACCAGGGTAATACTCGCTTTGATTTATACAGTATTATGCCCAAAAACTACAAATTTTCAACTTTCAAATTATAAAGATACCGAGGTGTCGGTAAGGAAGTACTTTGGTTCTTAAAGATATCGCTTGGAGCGCTATTATAGTCGCTTAGTTCTCGCTTGTATTTAAATGATGTCTTCTAACTACACCTCTTCCTGATAATTAGTCTCAATTGGGTGCATAGTTGTTAGCGTATGGTTTTCCTTCTGATAGCTGTGTTATTATTGAAAATGAAGTTTACTGAATCGAAAGCGTATTTTTACATTTAGGTGATGTCCGCTTTGATTTCTATAGTAACTTTAAGTTAAGGTCGCTTAATTCTCGGTTGTATTTAAATTATGTCTTTTAACCACACCTGTTCGTGACAGTTTTGCAGAGCAGTAATCTTAAACGTTATATAAACTACGTTAGTGCAAATTTCAGTTTACAGTATATTGTAATATAGCTGTAACTGTAATATAACATTTGTTTTAAGGATAGTGAAATAAATTTAATGCACGTACTCCAAAGTGATACGAAAATGTTGATTGAAATGTGAGGTTCTCGTTTCGTTTTATTTAAATTCATTTGTTCATATTGGCTATTGCTATTACTCTTGTCTTTTGAGAGACGATTGAGCGTAGTGCTGGAATACTTTGTTACAATATTATATTATTAATTTTATCATTACTATGGTGAGCTCTACGAAGCTTGTGCGAATACTTTAAACATATTATTTTAGTACTGCATATTTTTTTGCTGCAGTAACGCCCGTAAAGTAAATGATTAATTGCTAAAAATATTTTAGGTCTTACTACATTTTCTAGACTTAAGTCTTCTCATGCTGGAAAATTTCTTGTAGGTTTTCGCACAAAAAAACCTAATACAGTAATTATTCTTAATTTTCTACTATTTGTATGCTGTCTCTCTATATGAATCCCCAGATTGAATATAACGCTTCAGTTGATAGTTCTGGTGCAGTTTTACTTTGAAGGTTGAACGTGTCCCAACACGTTTGGCATCCGGTCTTTGACCTATTTGCTGCCGTCCAATTATGCTTAGATTTTAGTTTAGGAAACGAATGAACATATCAAGTTATAGAACGATTGAACTTTCCATTCTTACCTTGGCTAACGTTTACCTACTTCCGACGTTTTTTTAAACCATCTACATATCTGATGACCCATCAGGCTGGGAAATATTATAATAACCAATTGAATTAAACTCAATAGTAATTTTTCTCACTGCCACTTTGTCCGTCAAAGTTCCTCAATGCAGTGCTCTCACCTTAAGTCTCGATTAACCCTTTTATTGTTGTAATTTTAAACTATTCTATACTTATCAATTATTGTAACTCTTTCAGTATATTTTAATTTAACCGATAATCCTTTTTTGGCTATTATTTTACAATTTTTTTTTACTACCATTGGTTGAAAATGCATAATGTACGCCGATTTTATGGTTCTTAAGTTGCAACTTTCTTCATTTTAAGACTATATAAAGACTTTAAGACTTCATGATTATAGTACCTAATACCCTGTGATCTATTACATACTACTAGGGCTCTATTTTTATTAATTTTCTGAACTAATATATATAACATTTAAAATTGTTAAACTAATTGCTGATTTTGAATGATAAAATTGTTATCGTTTCTCTATATGGTATATATATGATTCCCGCGTTTCTTGGCCACCCCGTGGCGGAACTAAAGCATCTTAGCCTATACCATTTTTTAAAATTTCAAATATCTTGATTTTTCCCGTTTTTCTTCTATTACATACAACGATCCTCTATATAAACTTATAGTTTTATTCCACTTTTTATCTTTTCAGAATACAGCTATTATTACCTCCAATCATGTGCAATCATAATCGTATCTCCAAATTTTTACACAACAACTTTTGAGCATGACTATTGACATAGTTCATTAATATTTCACAACTCCATTATTTTTTGTACGAATTAAGGGGGAGTGGGATTATATCATGAGTCGTGAGCAAATTTCAAAGCTTATTATTATTTATTGTGAGTAGTGTGTATTGGCGGCTTCTGTTACTGCCGTTGGAGTTGAGCCCTCAACTAGGCTGTTCATTGTATGAGGTTTTGACAGTAATTTACGGAATTGGGGCAACCAATTATTGGGTTGGACCCTCCATCAAGCATAACACCTAGAATATTTACATAAATAATATTTATCTCACAGCTCAATTTTTTAAAACTATTTACTAAGGAGGAGTATTAAAACCTACTAATAGGAGATTATTAAAGCATTTTTTACTATTGATTGTGAATTTAGAGTATTAGATAGTTTTGTTACTGGCTTGGCTGTCCAGATCTTTTGTGGAACTAAACTATTTCAAACTTGACTTTTTATTAATTCAAACTAGGAGGCAACTCCTAAGGGGGCATGGGGCGGAGCCCCCATCGAGCCGTAGGCGAGTCTATAATATATACAGCCCCATGTGTAACTGACTCACTGACTCACTCACTTATATGGGATACGAATTTCTGACGTAACTATTAAAGATAGAGACTTGAAATTTGGCATACGTCTAGCCTGAACGGCCAATGCTAAGTGTAAAATCTTAAACTTGCAAATTTTTAGTTTTAACCTACTAAAAAAAATTCAAAATGGCGGATTTCCGAAATTGTAATTCTACTTTTTGGGCTCTAGCGGCCAAACGCCTCTTCCTATCTAAAATCTGAGGACAATATTACGATAGGGAATTTAATTGTCTACAATTTCGGTCCTTTGACTTTTTATCGTATCTCGCACCCTTAAGCCTCCAGAGCGTTTGTAATGAAATGCCGTTTTCGATTTTCGGGCTCTAGTGACTAAACCAATGGTCGTAACATTATTTGTAAGGTTTATTTTGATAAAGATTTTTAATATCTACAATTTTTCTCCTTTTATATTTTGCCGTATCTCTACTCGTTTACTCACAAAATTCATTTTTCACTTTTTCCGTGTTTTGTGAACATAAGTAGTGGGAAAATGCCGATTCTGGGACACTAGAAAAATAGTAATTTTAGTATTTCAGCTCTAGTGGCCTAACGGTTTGTCTTATCTAAAATCTGAGAGCATATTACGATAGGGAATTGGATGATATACAATTTTGGTCCTTTAACATTTTGTCGTACATCGCGCCGTTAACCCTCCAAACTGATTTTTTTGAAATTTATATTTAGATTTAGGGCCTTAGCGATTAAATAGTTTGTCCTACAACGTAAAAAAAAACAAATTTTATAGGTCTTTTTAATATCTACAATTTTGATTCTGACATACTTTGCCGTATCTCTTTTCGTTTCCTCTCACAATACATTTTTCACTTTTTCCCAGTTTTGTGATAAATAAGTAGTGGCTTTTGGCCAACTAGAGAAATCGTAATTTTAGTATTTCAGTTCTAGCTGCTAAACGGTTAGGCCTTTCATAGATTTTAGACTACTGCGGTACTGAATTGGATGAACTATGATTTTGGTCCTGTGACTTTTTGTCGTACATCGCACCAATTGCGTAAATCTCCAGACTAATTTTTGTGCAATCGCGTTTTCAGTTTTTCCACTCCACTGACAAAACGGTTGGTCCTATCGAAAAATGTTGCTGAATATGACTGAAATATTTTATTAATGGCTTACAGTTTTCAGAAAATTTTGCCGTATCTCTTCACATTGGCTCTCAAAACAGATTTATTACAGGATGATAAACTCAAGAGACCTTTGGTATCTCGTAAACCAGAATAGTTACCAAAAACTTGAAATTGGGGACCTTACCTCCTTTTAAGAGACTATTAAAAATATGAATTCAGCTATTGTCGGGGCTGGTGTTACTAATTTACATACTTTTAGTAAGTTCCTCCTCGGATTGTACTGAATTGGATGAACTACGATTTTGGTCCTGTGACTTTTTGTCGTACATCGCACCAATTGCGAAAATCTCCAGACTAATTTTTGTGCAATCGCGTTTTCAGTTTTTCCACTCTACTGACAAAACGATTGCTCCTTTCGAAAAATGTTGCTGAATATGACTGAAATATTTTATTAATGGCTTACAGTTTTCAGAACATTTTGCCGTATCTCTACACATTAGCTCTCAAAACAGTTTTATTACAGGACCAGAAAAGTTACCGAAAACTTGAAATTGGGGACCTTACCTTCTTTTAAGAGACAATTGAAAATATGAATTCAGCTATTGTCGGGGCTGGTGTTACTAATTTACATACTTTTAGTAAATTCCTCCTCGGATTTTAGGGAATCTTTTTAAAACTTTGGAGTCTTTTGTGATTTCTATCTCGTTTATCAGATTTTATATTATTTCATTTTAATGTTATTTTATTGTTTTCACTAATTTATTGCAACAATTTGTGACGAATTTAAAAGCTTTAATTATTATTGATTGTGAGAAGTGTGCATTAGCCTTTTGTCACTGTCTTGTTTGTGCAACTCTTTGGTAAAGCTAACCTGTTTAATACTCGACTTTTTTATTTACAAACTAATTCAACGAACATATTGGAGTTAATAACCCTCAACAAGCCCGTTCACTGCATCAAGTTTTTACAAAAATTACGGAATTGGGGCAACAAATTAGGGAGTGGACCCTCCATTAAGCATAACACCCAGAATAAATAATTATTATATCACAATCAAAATATTTGAACAAATTTTAACTACAAAGAGTTATTAAAACCGATTCATAGGAGATTTTCAAAGCTTTTTTTAACTATCGATTGTGAATTGTGTGTATTAAACGGTTTTGTTACTGTCTTTTCTGTTCAGTTCTTCCGTGGAACTAACCAATTTCATACTTGACTTTTTATTAATTTACAAATTTAGGGACACCCCTAAGGGAGCATGGGGGCGGAGCCCCCATCGAGCCGTAGGCGAGTCCTATAAATATACAGCCCCATGTGTAACTGACTCACTGACTCACTGATTCATCTATACAAATTATAGACCACTTCGGGGTGAGCTGGAAACGTGATTTTTGGCACGCGGGTGGCTGAGGGTCTGATACCTCCGGGAAAAGTCTGAAAACTGACAATTTTTCATTTCAACCCCCTCAAAAAAAATAACGAAGGGTGGAAACCGGTAACCCCGAAATGTAAGGTTTTACTATTTTCGCTGTAACTTTTGAACAAGAGGTCCTACCTCAAATCTGAGGGAAAATCGTTATTTGGGAATTAGATGCTCTACAAGTTTGGTCCAATGAAATTTTGCCGTATCTCACCCCCTTCACCCTTAAAAAGGGGTGTACTTTCAAAATTTCTAAAATTTTTCGCAAAATTTGCGCTATTATGATTTTTTTATTTACTATTATGTAACATATATGCATGAATTTTTATTTATAATATGGCCTCAACAGGTTCTTCTTATAGTAGTAGGTATTTGCCAATTTCAGTCGAAGTTTAGACAAAAACAATTGTAAAAACACAAAATTCTTAACCTTTTTTTGTGTGAAGTGATTGTAATTCACTTTAACCTGGTGAATATACTGCCATATCGATATACGTTATACCGTTACTATATTCTATTATAGACGCTCTACAAGTTCGGTCCTGTGAAGTTTTGCCGTATCTTACCCCCTTCACCCATAAAAAGGGGCGTACTTTCAAAATTTAGAAATCTTTTCCCCGAAATTGCAATATTTTAAGATTTTTTATTTACTATTATGCATAATAGATGCATAAAATTCTTTATATATTATGACCTCAACCATTTCTTTCTATAGTAGCCTATTTCAATCAAAGTTTAGGCAAAAAAAATATAAAAAAAACACGAAGTCCTTAACGTTTTTTCATGTAGAATGTTTGTAATTTACTTCAATCTGCCAAAAATATTTCAATATCGTTATATGTTTTGCCTTTTCTATGTTTTATTTTAGACGATCTACAAGTTTAGTCAAGTGCCATTTTGGCGTATCTCACCTCCTTCGCCCTTAAAAAGGGGTGTACTTTAAAAACTTTTAATCCCTTTCAAAAAATTTCGCTATTTTAATATCTTTTATTTACTATTATAGCACATAGGTGCTTGAAACTCAGTACATACTATAACCTCGACTAGGTCTTACGACAGTAGCATCTATTTCGTTAATTCCAATAAAATGTTTGCCCAAAACAATTGTAAAAACATAGAAATTGTTGACATTTTTTATGTAAAGTGTTTCTAATTCACATTAACCTGGGGAATATACTGCCATATCGATATATGTTTTGCCATTATAATATTCTATTATAGACTCGCCACAAGTTTGGTCCGATGACATTTTGGTGTATCTTACACCCTTCACCCTTAAAAAGGTGTGTACTTTCAGTATTTCTCAATTCTTTCAAAAAAATTTCGCTATTTTAATGTCTTTTATTTACTATTATGGCACACAGATGGCTGAAACTAAGTACATATTATAGAACTATCAAGTGATTACCATGGTAGCAGGCATTTTTCAATTTCAATCAAAGTTAAATCCTAAAAAATTGTTAAAAAACATGAAATTATAAAAATGATTTCATGTAAAGTGTTCGTAAGGTACTTTATCCTGCCAAATATACTGCAACTTTGATCTATGGTTTAACATGTAACATTTTGGTGTATCTCACACCCTTCACCCTCAAACAGGTGCGTACTTTCACAAAATCTAATTTATTCATCAATTACTAATACTTCAGCGTAACCAACTAGGGGGCATGGGGGCGGAGCCCCCATCGAGCCGTAGGCGAGTCTAATAAACTATACAGCCCTATGTGTAACTGACTGACTGACTGACTCACTTATATGGGATACGAATTTCTGACGTAACTATTTAAGCTAGAGACTTGAAATTTGGCATACGTCTAGCCTGAACGGTCAATGCTAAGTGTAAAATCTTAAACTTGCAAATTTTTAGTTTTAACCTACTAAATAAATTCAAAATGGCGGATTTCCGAAATTGTAATTTTACTTTTTTGGCTCTAGCGGCCAAACGCTTCGTCTTATCTAAAATCTGAGAACAATACTACGATAGGGAATTTAATTTTCTACAATTTCGGTCCTTTGACTTTTTATCGTATCTCCTACCGTTAAGTCTCCAGAGCGTTTTTAATGAAATGCCGTTTTCGGTTTTCGGGCTCTAGTGACTAAACCGATGGTCGTAAAAATTTTTTAAAGGTTCATTTCGATAGATCTTTTTAATATATACAATTTCTTGCCTTGTATATTTTGCCGTATCTCTACTCGTTTACTCACAAAATTCATTTTTCACTTTTTCTGGATTTTGTTAACGTAAGTAGTGGGAAAATACCGGTTCTGATCCACTAGAGAATTCGTAATTTTAGTTTTTCAGCTCTAGTGGCCTAACGGTTAGTCTTATCTGAAATATGAGAGCATATAACGATAGGGAATTGGATGATCTACAATTTTGGTCCTTTGACTTTTTGTCGTACATCGCACCGTTAACCCTCCAAACTAATTTTTGTGAAATTCATATTTAGATTTAGGGACCTAGCGACTAAATGGTTTGTCCTACAAAAATGTTTAAATGACAACTTTTATAGGTCTTTTTAATATCTACAATTTCGATTCTGACATACTTTGCCGTATCTCTTTCCGTTTACTCTCAAAATAATTTTTCACTTTTTCCCAGTTTTGTGATAAATAAGCAGTGGCTTTTGGCCAACTAGAGAAATCGTAATTTTAGTATATTTCAACTCTAGCGGCTAAACTGTTAGGCCTTTCATAGATTTGAGACTACTACGGTACTTAATTGGATGAACTACGATTTTGGTCCTGTGACTTTTTGTCAATTTGCGAAAATCTCCAGACTAGTTTTGGTGCAATCGCGTTTTCAGTTTTTCCACTCTACTGACAAAACGATTGGTCCTATCAAAAAATGTTGCTGAATATGACTGGAATATTTTATTAATGGCTTACAGTTTTCAGAACATTTTGCCGTATCTCTACACATTAGCTCTCCATACAGATTTATTACAGGATGATAAACTCAAGAGACCTTTGGTATCTTGTAAACCAGAATGGTTATCGAAAGCTTAAATTGGAGACCTTAACTCCTTTTAAGACACTATTAAAAATATGAATTCAGCTATTGTCGGGGTTAGTGTTACTAATTTACAAACTTTTAGTAAGTTCCTCCACGGATTTTAGGGAATCTTTTTAAAATTTTGGAGTTTTTTTGTGATTTCTATCTCGTTTATCAGATTTTATATTATTTCGTTTTAATGTTATTTTGTTTTCACTGATTTATTGCAACAATTTTTGACGAATTTAAAAGCTTTAATTATTATTGATTGTGAGAAGTGCGCATTAGCCTTTTGTTTCTGTCTTGGCTGTGTAAAGCTAACCTATTTAACACTCGACTTTTTTATTTACAAACTAATTCAGCGAACACATTGGAGTTAATAACCCTCAACAAGCCCATTCACTGCATCAAGTTTTTACAGAAATTACGGAATTGGGGCAACAAATTAGGGAGTGGACCCTCCATTCAGCATAACACCCAGAATTAATAATTATTATTTCACACTCAAAATATTTTATTGAGTGTATTAAACGGTTTTGTTACTGTCTTGGCTGTTCAGTTCTTCCGTGGAACTAACCAATTTCGTACTTGACTTTTTATTAATTTACGAATTTAGGGACACCCCTAAGGGGGCATGGGAGCGGAGCCCCCATCGAGCCGTAGGCGAGTCTATAATATATACGGCCCCATGTGTAACTCACTCACTCACTTATATGGGATACGAAGTTCTGACGTAACTATTTAAGCTAGAGACTTGAAATTTGGCATACGTCTAGCCTGAATGGTCAATGCTAAGGATAAAATCTTAAACTTGCAAATTTGTTGTTTTAACCTACTAAAAAAAATTCAAAATGGCGGACTTCCGAAATTTTAATTTTAGTTTTTTGGCTCTAGCGGCCAAACGCTTCGTCCTATCTAAAATCTGAGAACAATACTACGATAGGGAATTTAATTATCTACAACTTTGGTCCTGTGACTTTTTATCACATCTCGCACCGTTAAGCCTCCAGAGCGTTTTTAATGAAACCCCGTTTTCGGTTTTCGGGCTCTAGTGACTAAACGGTTTGTTCTACAAAAACTTTTACATAACAATTATGATAGATCTGTTAAATATCTAAAATTTTTATCTTTACATATTTCACCATATCTCCTCTCGTTTACTCACAAAATACATTTTTCACTTTTTCCGGATTTTTGAACATAAGTAGTGGGATTTTGCCGGTTCTGGAACAATAGAGAAATCGTAATTTTTGGTCCGGATGAGCTAGAAACTTGAAATTTGGTACACACGTAGTTTGTATGGTTAATACAAAGGGGAAATCGCAAAACATTGAGTTTTCAAATTTTAACCCCCTAAAATTTTGTATGGTAAAATCTACACCATGTAAGGCATTTTCTAAATGCGCTGTAACTTTTGAACGAGAGGTTCTATCTCGAATCTGAGGTATAATTCATGGTCAGGAATTAGACACTCTACAAGTTTAGTCCTGTGAAATTTTGCCGTATCTCACTCCCTTCACCCTTAAAAAGGGGCTTACTTTCAACATTTCCAATTTTTTCACCAAAATCTCGCTATTTTAATATTTTTTATTTACTAATATTGCACACGGATGCTTGAACTTTAGTACATATTATGACCTCAAATAGATCTTACCATAGCGGCAGCCATTGACCAATTTCAATTATAATTAAGTCTAAAATTCTTTTTAAAACACAAAATTCTTAACATTTTTTCGTGTAAAGTGTTGTAAATTAATTTATTCTGCCAAATATACTTCAATATTGATATTTGTTTTGTTAGTATTATATTCTATTTTTGCCGCTCTACAAGTTCGGTCCTATGCAATTTTGCCGTATCTCACCTTCTTCACTCGTAAAGAGGGGCGTACTTTCACAATATCGTAATTCTTTCACCAAAATTGCTCTATTTCAATATTTATCGTTTACTTTTATGACACATGCATGCCTCAAATTTTGTGTATACTATGAATATACACTACTATACACACTATTTCTTACTATAGTAGCAGCCATTTGCCGATTTCAATCCAAGATTAGTAAACAAACTGAAAAAAAACTAAATTATTAACCTTTATATGTACAGTTTTTGGTGATTTTGTTGAACCCGGTAAAGATATGGCCATACCGATATATTTTTTTTCAGCATTATATTCTTTTTAGATATCTCTATAAGGTGGGCCTTAAGATTTTGTAGCATTTCACTCTCTTCGCCCCAAAAGGGGCGTATTTTCAATATTCTTTCACAAAAATTGAGTTATTTTAATATTTTTTTATTTATTGTTATGACACTTAGATGAATGTAATTTAGCTACACACACATACCCTGAGCATTAAATATAAAATATAAAACAAAAGTATCAATTTGAACTTTAAATATCAAGAGAATATCTTAAATGCTTTAGATTTCCTGAACTATTAAACTAAGTCAGAGAAGATAAGTATAGAGTTGGGGTGGAGGCCTCAACTAGCCTGTTCAGTTCTTAAGACTTAGAAAAATTAACGAATTCAGGGCAACCCCCTAAGGGGGCATGGGGGCGGAGCCCCCATCGAGCCGTAGGCGAGTCTAATAAACTATACAGCCCTATGTGTAACTGACTGACTGACTGACTCACTTATATGGGATACGAATTTCTGACGTAACTATTTAAGCTAGAGACTTGAAATTTGGCATACGTCTAGCCTGAACGGTCAATGCTAAGTGTAAAATCTTAAACTTGCAAATTTTTAGTTTTAACCTACTAAAAAAAATTCAAAATGGCGGATTTCCGAAATTGTAATTTTACTTTTTTGGCTCTAGCGGCCAAACGCTTCGTCTTATCTAAAATCTGAGAACAATACTACGATAGGGAATTTAATTTTCTACAATTTCGGTCCTTTGACTTTTTATCGTATCTCACACCGTTAAGTCTCCAGAGCGTTTTTAATGAAATGCCGTTTTCGGTTTTCGGGCTCTAGTGACTAAACCGATGGTCGTAAAAATTTTTTAAAGGTTCATTTCGATAGATCTTTTTAATATATACAATTTCTTGCCTAGTATATTTTGCCGTATCTCTACTCGTTTACTCACAAAATTCATTTTTCACTTTTTCTGGATTTTGTTAACGTAAGTAGTGGGAAAATACCGGTTCTGATCCACTAGAGAATTCGTAATTTTAGTTTTTCAGCTCTAGTGGCCTAACGGTTAGTCTTATCTGAAATATGAGAGCATATAACGATAGGGAATTGGATGATCTACAATTTTGGTCCTTTGACTTTTTGTCGTACATCGCACCGTTAACCCTCCAAACTAATTTTTGTGAAATTCATATTTAGATTTAGGGACCTAGCGACTAAATGGTTTGTCCTACAAAAATGTTTAAATGACAACTTTTATAGGTCTTTTTAATATCTACAATTTTGATTCTAACATACTTTGCCGTATCTCTTTCCGTTTACTCTCAAAATAATTTTTCACTTTTTCCCAGTTTTGTGATAAATAAGCAGTGGCTTTTGGCCAACTAGAGAAATCGTAATTTTAGTATATTTCAACTCTAGCGGCTAAACGGTTAGGCTTTTCATAGATTTGAGACTACTACGGTACTGAATTGGATGAACTACGATTTTGGTCCTGTGACTTTTGTCGTACATCGCACCAATTGCGTAAATCTCCAGACTAATTTTTGTGCAATAGCGTTTTCAGTTTTTCCACTCTACTGACAAAACGATTGCTCCTATCGAAAAATGTTGCTGAATATGACTGAAATATTTTATTAATGGCAAACAGTTTTCAGAACATTTTGCCGTATCTCTACACATTAGCTTTCAAAACAGATTTATTGCAGGACCAGAATAGTTACCGAAAACTTGAAATTGGGGACCTTACCTTCTTTTAAGAGACAATTAAAAATATGAATTCAGCTATTGTCGGGGCTGGTGTTACTAATTTACATACTTTTAGTAAGTTCCTCCTCGGATTGTAGGGAATCTTTTTAAAACTTTGGAGTCTATTGTGATTTCTATCTCGTTTATCAGATTTTATATTATTTCATTTTAATGTTATTTTATTGTTTTCACTAATTTATTGCAACAATTGTTGACGAATTTAAAAGCTTTAAATATTATTGATTGTGAGAAGTGTGCATTAGCCTTTTGTTACTGTCTTGTTTGTGCACTTCTTTGGTAAAGCTAACGTGTTTAACACTCGACTTTTTCATTTACAAACTAATTCAGCGAACACATTGGAGTTAATAACCCTCAACAAGCCCGTTCACTGCATCAAGTTTTTACAGAAATTACGGAATTGGGGCAACAAATTAGGGAGTGGACCCTCAATTCAGCATAACACCCAAAATAAATAAATATTATATCACACTCAAAATATTTTAACTACGAAGAGTTATTAAAACCGATTCATAGGAGATTTTCAAAGCATTTTAACTATCGATTGTGAATTGTGTGTATTAAACGGTTTTGTTACTGTCTTGGCTGTTCAGTTCCTCCTGTGGAACTAACCAATTTCATACTTGACTTTTTATTAATTTACGAATTTAGGGACACCTCTAAGAGGGCATGGGGGCGGAGCCCCCATCGAGCCGTAGGCGAGTGTTCGAGTATACAATTATTATACATCCCATTCCAATCATATTCCCGCCAATGGACAAATTTTACATTTTCGGCTTATTAGTCGTTTTAAACCAAAACTCCAGTTTAAAGCACAGTTAACGACCTTTATTTAATTAAACTAAGTTTAAGTTAAGCGTGTTTGGGTAAACAGGCTAAAAGTCACATTATGATAGATTTGAGTCAATTTTTGAATGTCTTCTTCCTTTACGAAAGCGAGTATATTGACACCATAGGCCCTACCGTAATCGGTTGAGTGAGAACTAATCTTTAAATAACCGTTATTAGATACAAGACAAAAATTAACAAAAATTTCAAGCAAACAAAACAAATAAAAAGTACTAAAAATACTATTTGGACGCAATTTTGTAATTATTTAAAGATAAATTGATACCATGTAAACAATAATATGAAAGTTTATTAAATTATTTGAAGCAAATTTTATGCTATTTTAAGTGACGCGTTTTATCGTATTCTCTTTGTGTGAAATTATAATGGTAATAAACCATCCCTTTCAACACTTTTTCTTTTTTCCACTAGATATTCCACATGAAATGTTTTCGGGGGTGTCTCGCTTACGAGCGGGGACCTAGATTGGCTTCATGGCCTCAGGTTATGTCCAGTGCTGTAATGGCGATCAGGCCGCAGTCCTACGGCAACCAATCAAACACTTTGCTCAATCGAACCAACCGGTCTAATGTAACTTTAGGGATTTACTCATTTAAATGCATGAATAAGATAATCACATTTGTTCTTTTTAACAAATACCCTTTAATTTTTTTAAAATTGATTAAAACTTTATTGTAGCGTATATGTAGATTCAATTACCTCTTGCATAGACACAATGAAAGATACAATTACTTACAAATTTACTATTTAATGAAATTAAATATTTTGACATTTCAATGCAAATTGATTTTTTAAGCGCTGTAGCTAATAATTGTGTCTGGAGTTCAATAACGTGTACTAAGATACCAAAACAACATAAGAGGATACATTGTAATAAAAAGGTACTAAAGGGGAATGTTACTTAACATTAACTTTTTACATTCCTATATTTGTGTAATGTATGAAATATTCAAATTGAACAAATTAAACTAGAAAGTGTGGTTAGGTTTAATCAGTTTGTTGCTTCAACATTATCCCCCACTCCCTGCTCGTTAGCCTGATGACCTCTAATGGCCAAGTTACCGTTAAATGAAATCTTCCCAACCTCTAATTCTCTTTTTCTTGCTCAAACAAGGAAACATATCGCTCCATTGTATAATTTCAAGATATGAAACAATTGTGGAATCAACTAAATATTTAGTACCTTGGGGGCTAAACATTTGTTCGGTTAACTTAAATATTTTTTTTCAGTTAATAATCTTAAACACGTGAGGTTAACCAGGACTTCCGAGAAGGAAAATTCCAGTTTCTCTTCAATATGAGCTCATTCTGTCCTCTCACTTGTAACTCAATGAGATTGTTTGCTTCGCTCGCTAGCCTAAAAAAATACAGTTTATTTAAAGACATCACAGCTTCATATTTTTCTCAGTGTATAAAAAACACATATTTATACAGGAGCACGTGGTTAGTACTTTGACAGTTTAAATCGTTTTTGTGAGTATATTTTGTTTTAATTTTTTACTATACAAGAATAATTTTTAATATTTCGAATTTCAGTTCAGGTTACTCTATAACGAAATAAGATTTTTCAGATAATTGAAAACAGTATACATATTAATGTATTATTTATCCCAGAAATAAATTATTTGGAAAGTCAGGATAAAATCGTTAAAGCACTTTTTGACTGCATTGTGCATACAAACTTGCTCTACTCGTATGAGCGTATAGCATAAACGAAGAAATTGTTTTGATGTGTTCCTGAATATAAAGAGGCCAGTAAATTAAGTTTTCTCTCTTGGACATCAGACACCAGCCACTCAAACATACTATCTTCAATGCCATTGAGTCTAGTTACGCAGCAAGGATTTCTTTAAATATTTCTGTTCCGTTTGAATGTATCTGTTTCTAAAATAATGCACGACTGATTTTTATACTGTGATTTACCAAAAGATGTTGTGAAAACATTTATAAAATAAATAAACTCTGTTCCTCGAAGGACATAAAAATTTACCTGTTATTTACTATCAGTAAAATAATCGAAGCAGGTACGCCGGTAATGGTTGTCAAAACGGTGGACTCGATGGCGTGGAAGTGATGCAGAGAGGCAGAACAGCTAAGTGGTAGCGGTGTAAAAGACTGCCACTGTCTCAAAACGGTTCGTGCTCGATGAACTTATTTCATTCTATTTCAGTGAAATTATTTTATAGATACAAGAGTGAAATTCAACTTTCATGTCATGGCTTCTAACAGTTTATTTTTATAAATTTATTATATTACAAAAACCTAATGAAAATCTTATACCTTTTAATATCTTAATTTTATATCTTTATACTATCACTAGGGTAAAAAGTTGTATGTTTGGCTGTCTGTGACTCAAAACTATATAAACATATTTGAATCTCTCACTGACTATGCAGTTTTGCTCTAGTAGCCTTGCAAGTTTCCAATGAGATGAGACCAATGAATCATAAATTATAATTATTATTATTTACATAGGATTTGTACATTGAAAAAATCTTAAAATAAATGGATATGCAACGTAATGAAGCATACTGTGTCGTGGGGTACATCAGTGAAGCACTGAAAGCTTCACTGAATGCTTTTCAGTGCACTGAAACTTAGCACTGAAAGCATTGGAGCATGGAAGATGAGAAAGGAGAGTGAAAATTGTAGCATTAATATAATAATTCTAATTTAAATCATCTTCTACCAAACTATCCATGACGAAGCATTCTGTTAGTAAAATTATGATATCTAGGTAAATAGTATAGATTCATTATATTGTTGTAGTTTATTCGTTCGAAGCGCCACTAATAATGATACCATTGTTCGTCATGATGCGCTATTATATTGTAACATAGAATATTTTAACTTTAAATCAATGAACATATATCATTAAATTAAAATAATTTACTTTATAAAATAATTAACAATTTTGTTCTTGAGATTACAATTGCTCATAGGAAATTTGCAGTTTTCTGCCTCTCTTTTTCAGTGATATTGGTTACAATATCTAAACGAAATGATTTTAGGATTTAAAACATATGGCCAAATATCGCAAATACATTGAAAGATAAATAGAACTTTATAATAACAGTAAATATTTTTTCACATTACTGTGGAAATCCAAGAGGAATGATTTCTCATTGTAACTTTTATGAAATATTCATCCTTACTTCTCGAGAGGTTTTACATTTCCCATGTCACAAAGGACCACGAATCCCTCAACATGTTTGTTTTTCTTCCTTCCATTCAAAAAGTATTGTGTTTAGGAAACTCAAACTTCCTTATGTATTTTGAAAAAAAAAAACTTTACCAATAACAATTAATACAGATAACTCAGTATTCATTATCAATAACTATTATTAAAAAGCTATAAATTGGTGCTAAAAAGTCTGTAATCAGCTTTATATTTTGTTTTTTTTTTTTTTAACTTGAAAAAATCCCATTGTGTTTTAAGGTTCTTACTGACTGTGTAACTCCTATACATCCCAAAGGGAATAGGTTTAAAATCTTAAATCGAAGGATAGCTTTACATATACATTTCATTAAAGGTCTTAGTAAAGTAAAATGCTGGAAAACTCTATCTCAAACGTAGAACAAGGCACTAAATGGAAACCATAATAGACTGTTTTGAAGTAGGAATTGCCAATTGTTTAAAAGTTGTTTGATTGTTGATTGTTTGTACCCAACATACACTATTCCACAATTGAACATAAATTATTCAAAACGAAAATTATCAATGCTATTCAAAATATTTGTTTGTATATATATATATTATACGTTTGTATTAAAGAAAATAAGTAATAAAACTAATAATAAGTAATAATTTCTGTGAAGCAACGTGTTGTTTTCTGCATACCACCTAAAACATATAAAATAGGTAAAAAATATCTAAAAGTTCTTTAAAAAAAAGTACCTAAGCATATAAAACACGCAATATCAGAGCCGTTGGGCATCGCTTTACATTACAAGGAGGACCGTGAACAGCAGCAATATGCTATATTGCAATGTCCCTACTGACCTTACACACTTGGAGTCTTAATGCATTTCATTTGGTAATTAGTATTTTGTGTTTTTCAAATTTTTTATCATCTCAATTTTTAGTAAAGAGATAAACTATCTTTAGGTATTGAGTTATTTTAACAGCTTTCAATGTATTGCTCTTTCGATATTGTTGCAAATTACTTTAACATTAATAACAATGATAAAATCAACAAAGTGTCAAAACCGTTCTCAACTGCATATTTACTAAAGCCTTCTACTGCAAATAGATGATTAAAAAATATATTTTAATATGTTATTAGGGCTTAAATATTTAAGATTGTCTACCCTATCATATAATAATAATACAAGAAATGACAGTGCCGATGTATTTTCCATGATCTCGAAATCTACCGGGTAGATTTAGCTTAAACTTTGCATTTGAGAGTGTTTGGGTCCAAACAAGAACATCTTCAACCCTAGGAAAAGTCGGGTTTATCTAAGTTTAAAATTTTAATTTTCGGCATTGGTCTTATGGGTTAGAGGGAGAGACTTAATTTGAAGCATTCTATGGTGCGTTGTTTAAGATGAGTATGACTGAAGGGTTGAGTCATACTCACCTATGTATGACGATATGACGTAACGATATGATGTGAATTACCTCTAAGTAACGATATGATGGTAACATATCGTTACCATCAGGACAACAAAAGATCAACAAAAAGTAAAATAGGCTATAAATGCTACTTTTAATCATTGGTTTTAAAACAGTTGTCACTTGTAAAAAGGTGTAGTTCGTGTAAATTCAAATCCTGATTACCATGATAATAACCAAATAACCAAATAGCATGAAAACAATTGGTAGTAAGATAATGTTTTATATTTAATCTTAACAAATTGACTTCTTAATTTTTTTACAGCTATGCACAAACATAATACACCTCTATGTCTACTGTACAGTCGTACGTTAAATGTAAATCTTCTAGAAGACCTTTTTATTCGTTTTAAATTCTCTTTATCAACCATTTTCCATTTAAGATAACATTTTGAATAATGGACGTCACTGCATTTATTATTCTCTCTTTTAGAGTTTTTAAATTCGGAAATGTAGAAGAATACAAGAAACTCTCGTACAAACCCCTAAATAAAGCAATTCAGAGGGATGTTCATCCTTTATATCGCCCGAGTCATAAACGAGGTGGCAATTTAATCAGGCAATCCTGATTTGTTTTGTAGTGCATTATAAGTTAACTGTATTGTGGCCAAACAGCTAAGCTTACAAATTAACAAATTAATAAGTTAAAATCAAATTAATAACTAACAAATTAATAAGTGAAAATCTAGAGAAAATTCCTTTGAAAACAAGATAGGTAAGATGCATGTGGCTATAATGGTTTCCATACAGCAAATCTATGAAATCAGGACAAGACTTTGTGAACGCCCGGTAAATATATATATTTTTTAATTTTACCATGTATGTACAATGTATGTATCATGTACCAAACGTTACAATGATACGTACTACGTTATCATTGTAAAAAAAATATCTTACGATCCAACACAGGAATGAAACTATTGTATAAAACTGTAAACAATTGAAATAATTGAATTAAACAGTCTATGAAACAATTGTATTGTGACGGCACAAAATCCCTAGACCCATAAATAATACTCTCAGTTTGCACCACCCTAATCATAACAATATTACCGTCACTAAATATCATAATTTAGGGCATGGTGCTTTATTTGTAGTCTAGCCCATCTTGGCAAGACAGTAAGACAGTAGCCTCTTGGATAATCCCACCGATCCCGGCTCAGGCGGAGTATGGTTATGGAATGTGCTGACGTGGTGTCTGTCATCACCAAGCGGTGCGTTGAGTTGTCGACAATGTCCACTTTTAGTTTCATTAATGTCCGTAATGATCGAAAGAGCGCTCCACTAATCAAGGCACCAGCGTGAAGCAGCAGTTCTCTGATTGGTTGACACTGCTTCAGCGTGCTGACGAACAATCGTCAGCTCGCCCCAGTCGGTTCCGAGTCGTTGAGTTAAACGCCTGCGTCTGTCGTCGCACAATGGCCGCCGCGACAATGGCGGTGGCCCGAGTTTCGGGTGTTTGTCCTCTGTCCCGTATGTATCGATAATTTGCTAGTGAGCGGTGTTGTTTAATTTTGTATTTAATCAGTTAATAATCGTAAAGTTTTGTAATATTACATTTTAGGCCAACCTGATAAATAAATTAGTTTTGTATTTGTTAAAATGTTGAGTGTCATTTCATTCCCAAGAAGACGTGCGGGGTTATAGTATTATGAACGCCTTTAAGCCATGATCCAAATGTAAGTTAGAATGCGAGCAAATCGAGTGTTCTGTATATCTCACTAGTGACTAAAGACTGAACAGAACCAGCCACCACTCTGTAAATGACCTTTTGGTTTCAAAGACTAAAAAGGTTTTTTATTAGGTGTATGATAAAAAAATTACATAATAATAAGGTGTTCATATTGAAAATATAGAAGTTGGCTGATATATTGGAAAATTGCCGACTTAAAAAAAATCACTAAAAGTTACAGAACCAAAAGTCCACTGGACTTGCCATTTAACTTTTTGTTGTATAACTTACTGTTTTACCATATTACCTTTAATAATATTAATTTTAAGTTAATTACTTAGCATTAGTACTTCATTAACTAATAGTTATTGTTATTTAATTTTTAAATAATGATTATTTTATTATTTACATTATTTTTATTAAATCGCCGTAGCATAGTGAAGAGATAGCAATACCAAATAGAACAAAATGTCGAAGATGTAAAAACTTTTAAGTTGAATATGAATATCGTATTTCAATTGTATAGCTATAACAGAAAATGTCAAGTACTTGTCTTAAAAAGGAGTGATAATCATCGTGTGCACACAGCATCTTTGACTATGTACCCTAACGTGAATAGACTTCTCATAGCAGAGGAGTGTTTGATACCTGTTTACGGGGGTGCCACCTTCTGCGACGTCCATGAAATACAAGTGACATATAACATGTAAATCAATATTACCACTCTTCTTAACCAAAGACGGCATATTTATAGCTGAAGGTTATGTTTTTGTTGTGGTAAAAGGTTTTTTTAGCACTGGAAATCTATCCGAATAGATAGCAAACATAGAATAGACAACGCCTCTGACAAAGCGTACACGAACCCTTCAAATTTCTCTATAAACAAAAAGACATTGGATGAGAAGTCTATGCACCTTAGTGTATATAATCAATGGCAGTATTTTATAATTGACAATTATTTTAGAAAAAAATTAAATAAGCATTTCAATTTTTAGAAAATTTGTCTTAATTACTTGAGCATCTCTTTATAATGAAACATTTTTCATGATCACGTATTTTAAATCTTCACTGCCAGTTGATAGTGCCCATAGATACCAGTACTGTATAATATTCATATTCAATACAGACAATCGTCAACATCCTTCATCAGGGCGTGACGTGACCAAAATGTTGATCCCTCGGTCACTGTAACACTTAATATTGGAATATGTTTAAATCGTAGATTGTAAATATGAATTTTAACAATCAATTAGATTAGTTTTAAGGTTATTTTTTAGACGATAGAATGAAAATAAACTCAACAAATATTTATTAATGTACTTTAATAGCATTTGTATTAAATTGATCAACTAAACGATTGAACAAATTGAACATTATTTTAATTAAAAGTGTGCTAGTTGCAAACATAATATACACTAAATGAAAGAGGAACTATTCTTGCATAGTTAACTAGCCTATTTTCTAAATAAAATATGCTTTGAAGGTTAGAATTCCATTAGTGCTATAAAAGTGCTAGTTTTAAAGTGTATAATTGAAAGCTCGAGCCTTAAAATCAATTTATCTTCTTTGTTCGTTCAAATTTAAATTATACTGGATGAGATCATTCGAAATAGGATATCCCTGATATTTCCTATTAAAATATTAATAACATTTCTATTTTACATTGCATAGTTATCTACTCTACCTTAAATCAGGATGGAAAATAATGTTTTTATTTTTTTAGTCAATCGGTAAATCTTTTCGTATTTACGATAAATGCATTGCTACTGACGTGTTCAATTGGTTATTTATTACTTGAAAGGTATTGCTATTGATTATGATTATGACTAGGCTTTATCAGTAAAATTGTCAATTCGTTATTCTTTCACTTAGAGATATTCAAGGAGAAGAAGAATCAACATTCACGTAATGAAAACCGTCCGAATAAATCAAATGTAAACGAAATATTTATAAGTAATTTTAAATTATTGCTCAAGCTTTTAGTTATCTATATGATTAACAATAGGAAACACAGAGAGTAACAAACATAATTATGAAAATTAATTCTTATATCAAAGTATAGTTAGACAATTATCTCGCTTCACATTTTGTATATTTATCAATTGATAAAATATCAAGAATAATATTTTAACACTTGAACGAGGAAAATATTTTGCTTGGATACAAGAATATACATATGCACAACAATATTTTCCAGAAATTCAAAATGTTTTTACAATACGATGTGGCTATAATTTGTTTTTACCCCTTTAAAATTACAAAAAATTCACGATGAATAAATTTATTAATATTTATAAAATTAATTTGTAACTATGTCAAAATTTTTTAACATTCAATGTAAGAAAAATATGAACGTATAACACCAATATACTGAATGTTTCCTTAAATATAATACAAATAAAGCAAAAATTCAGTTTTAAATACGTCCATAACGGTATATAAATTCCTTTTTGTTAAAAGAGTAGCCCTTAACATTTTTACGGTACGTTCCATAATTCACATTTAACAATCTCATTATGTTTTCATGGGTGGTTTCACATTTTATAGCGGCGGCTTAGCAGACTGTTATCAAGGGGTGGGGGGTCTGCTCTCGCTTGCTTTACAACGTTTTCTAACCTAATCAGTTACAACTTGACTAATCATGGTGGTCTCGTTTATTAACATAAAACTTCCTAAGCTTCTTTTCAAACAAATTTCTTTAATATAATATCTTAATTTTTATCTCTTTCAAAGGAGTTATAATCTATACATTCCATTTTAGTATATTTCATAGCTATCAGTAAAATATTATTTGTATATTTTTTTAGTTTTTAGTTGGCAAGTTTTAGTTCTGTTTTGTTAAATTTTTCCACCTGCTTTAGTTTTTGTGGGACCATATTAATGATATTTTTCCGAGTCCTTAAAACTTTCAAAAGTCAATAAATATAAAATAAAGCAATAGGGCGTAGGTAATTTATATTTCAGCTTATTGCATTGTGAACTATTTGAACCAAAACTCATATGTTTCATATAGATAAACACCAATTTTTAAAATTACAAAGGGTTTTGGAAAATATTTCTCATGGTTGTTAACAACTTTTAAAAGCTAGATAATATACGAAGGATATTGAATTACAGAACGTAATTGGACAAAATTTAGTACAACAAATTACCATTAAAAAACTGGAAAACAAAGATTTTCGTTTTTCCCATTCTATAGAATTTACTCATCCAAGAATTTTATGGCATAGTGTCTTAAGGAGTTGAATTAAAACTAGCATAAATGTCTTGAAATTAAACGTTCTTCCATAACAAAATAAAATATTTAAACTTTAGTTAACGCCGTATTGTCTTAATCTAAATCCTAATCAACAATAACATAAGATAATACTACAGTAGGATTCATGAAAATAGTCCGATTAGAGTCGGAAATTTATTCTGAAACACATTTTTATACAGTATTCCACATGGTAAACATATCCACAAATGACAACATTGCAGGGCGAGAGGGGGTAAGAGCGGACACAGCTATTAAAATTTCCATCGGACTATTTTCGTGCATCTTACTATAAGAAAATAGATGTAAAGATTTTAAGGCTAGGCTTAAGGCTAGATAGAAATGTTGACTCTTAATAATGGCCGTTGTGGACTTAACATACTGTGGACTTGGTAAAACGTGGTCAACAATGCAACTTATGTATTTGAGTTATTTGTTTATTTTATACATTTCAAATGGTAGCGTAGAGAATAACGAAAATAGTTATTTCAGCTAAAGTAGTGAAAATTAAAAAGTTTCATAGTTTTTCTCATAATTAATTTACCATTGCTCAATAAATCTAAATTAAAAATTAAGGTTCTGAATTTAATGTAAACTATTGGT
>JAQYXR010000999.1:0-45688 GCA_030545055.2 Neoaliturus tenellus
TGTTTGGAGTAAATTTAATTCCCTTTACGATGTAATTTACATGTATACGGTACGACTCGCCTACGGCTCGATGGGGGCTCCGCCCCCATGGCCCCCTTAGGGGTGTCCCTAAATTCGTAAATTAATAAAAAGTCAAGTATGAAATTGGTTAGTTCCACGGAAGAACTGAACAGCCAAGACAGTAACAAAACCGTCTAATACACACAATTCACAATCGATAGTTAGAAAAGCTTTGAAAATCTCCTATGAATCGGTTTTAATAACTCTTCGTAGTTAAAATTGTTAAAATATTTTGAGTGTGATATAATAATTATTTATTCTGGGTGTTATGCTGAATGGAGGGTCCACTCCCTAATTTGTTGCCCCAATTCCGTAATTTCTGTAAAAACTTAATGCAGTGAACGGGCTTGTTGAGGGTTCAACTCCAATGTGTTGACTGAATTAGTTTGTAAATAAAAAAGTCGAGTATTAAACAGGTTAGCTTTACCAAAGAAGTGCACAGCCAAGACATTAACAAAAGGCTAATGCACACTTCTCACAATCAATTATAATTAAAACTTTTAAATTCGTCAAACATTTTTGCAATAAATCAGTGAAAACAATAAAATAACATTAAAATGAAATAATATAAAATCTGATAAAGGAGATAGAAATCACAAAAGACTCCAAAGTTCTAAAAAGATTCCCTAAAATTCGAGGAGGAACTTACTAAAAGTATGTAATTTAGTAACACCAGCCCCGACAATAGCTGAATTCATATTTTTAATAGTCTCTTAAAAGGAGATAAGGTAACCAATTTCAAGTTTTCGGTAACTATTCTGGTTTACGAGATAACAAAGGTCTCTTGAGTTTATCATCCTGTAATAAATCTGTTTTGAGAGCTAATGTGTAGAAATACAGCAAAATGTTCTGAAAACTGTAAGTCATTAATAAAATATTTCGGTCATATTCAGCAAAATTTTTCGATAGGACCAATCGTTTTGTCAGTAGAGTGGAAAAACTGAAAACGCGATTGCACAAAAATTAGTCTGGAGATTTACGCAATTGGTGCGATGGACGACAAAAAGTCACAGGACCAAAATCTTAGTTCATCCATTTCAGTACCGTAGTAGTCTCAAATCAATAAAAGGCCTAACCGTTTAGCCGCTAGAGCTGAAATACTAAAATTACGATTTCTCTAGTTGGCCAAAAGCACTACTTATTTATCACAAAACTGGGAAAAAGTGAAAAATGTATTTTGAGAGTAAACGGAAAGATACGGCAAAGTATGTTAGAATCAAATTGTAGATATTAAAAAGACCTATAAAAGTTGTCATTTAAACATTTTTGTAGGACAAACCATTTAGTCGCTAGAGCCCTATATCTAAATATAAATTTCACAGAAATCAGTTTGGAGGGTTAACGGTGCGATGTACGACAAAAAGTCAAAGGACCAAAATTGTAGATCTTCCAATTCCCTGTCGTAAATATTGCTCTCAGATTTCAGATAGACTAACCATTAGTCCGCTAGAGCTGAAATACTAAAATTACGATTTTTCTAGTGGACCAGAACCGGTATTTTCCCCCCTACTTACGTTCACAAAATCCGAAAAAATGAAAAATGAATTTTGTGAGTAAACGAGTAGAGATACGGCAAAATATATAAGAAGCAAAATTGTAGATATTAAAAAGATCTATCGAAATAAACCTTAAGAAAAATTTTTACGACCATCCGTTTAGTCACTAGAGCCCGAAAACCGAAAACGGCATTTCATTAAAAACGCTCTGGAGGCTTAACGGTGCGAGATATGATAAAAAGTCAAAGGACCGAAATTGTAGCAAATTAAATTCCCTATCGTATTATTATTCTCAGATTTTAGATAGGACCAAGCGTTTGGCCACTAGAGCCAAAAACTAAAATTACAATTTCCGTATTAAAAATTAGAAATCCGCCATTTTTGAATTTTTTTAGCAGGTTAAAATACAAATTTGCAAGTTTAAGATTTTATACTTAACATTGACCGTTTAGGCTAGACGTATGCCAAATTTCAAGTCTCTAGCTTAAATAGTTACCGTACGTCAGAAATTCGTATCCCGTATAAGCGAGTCAGTCAGTCAGTCAGTCAGTTACACATAGGGCTGTATAGCTTATTAGACTCGCCTACGGCTCGATGGGGGCTCCGCCCCCATGCCCCCTTAGGAGTTGCCCCCTAGTTTGAATTGATAAAAAGTCAAGTTTGAAATAGTTTAGTTCCACACAAGATCTGAACAGCCAAGACAGTAACAAAACCATCTAATCCTCTAAATTCACAATCAATAGTAAAAAAAGCTTAATAATCTCATATTAGTAGGTTTTAATACCCCTCCTTAGTAAATAGTTTTAAAAATTGAGCTGTATATAAATATTATTTATGTAAATATTCTAGGTGTTAAGCTTGTTTGAGGGTCCAACCCAATATATGGTTGCCCCAATTCCGTATTCCGTACATAACCTCATAACCAATTCCGTCAAAACCTCATACAATGAATTATAAGTACAATGAATTATACTTTGGTTATGGGAAATTACATAACCAATTCTGTCAAAACCTCATACAATGAACAGGCTAGTTGAGGGCTCAACTCCAACAACAGTAACAGAAGCCGCTAATACACACTACTCACAATAAATAATAAGCTTTGAAATTTGCCCACTGCTCACAGTTTAATTCCACTCCCTAGTTCCCCTTAATTCGTTAAAAAATAATAAAGGAGTTGTGAAATATTAATGAACTATGTAAATAGTCATGCTCAAAGTTGTTGTGTAAAAATTTGGAGATACGATTATGATTGCACATCATTGAGGTAATAGCTGTATTCTGAAAATAACCTAGTGTGAATTTGAATAAGTAATCTAAAATAAATTGAAAACGAAACGAGAACCTAACATTTGAATCTGTAAGTTTTATTCAATAGCTATTTAAAAATTCTCAAAAACAATTTATAAGTGTGTAAAATTAATAAAAGAAACACGCTTTCAATGCATCAAAATCTCATTTCTATATAAGTTAGATGGGAGAGATTTGTTAGTTAAGAGTGAGGTTCACTAACGTCAAACATCACTAACATCAAGAACGCAGGTGTAGTTAAAAGACATAATTTAAATACAAGCGAGAACTAAGCGACTATAATAGCGCTCCAAGCGACATCTTTAGGAACTAATTAAAATATAATATAAAACACTGAATATAAATAAAACAGAAAGATAATAATTAACTGTCTATTAAGTATTGTTCAAAGTAAACGAAGTATATTACGTTAAGATCACGGCACACGCTACACAGTACATTAATGCGAAATTAGGCCAAAGGCAAAACCGGGGGTGAATTTGAATAATTAATCGAAAAATAAATTGAAAATGAAACGAGAAACTAACCTTTCAGCCTGTTGGTTTGTTTTAAAGTTATTTCGAAATTCTCAAAAACATATTTTAAGTGTGCAAAAGAAAAAATAATATAAACTGAATATAAATAAAACAAAAAGGTAATAATTAACTGTAAACCATACGCAAACAACTATGCGTGCAATTGAGAATAAATACAGTATAGGCAAGAGGTGTAGTTAAAAGATATCATTTAAATACAAGCGAGAACTAAGCGACTATAATAGCGCTCCAAGCGACATCTTTAAGAACCAACGTTACTTCCCTACCGGACACCTCGTCTTTTTAGAAATTTTTATAGTTAGAAAGTTGAAAATTTGTAGTTTTTTTGGGCATTTATACTGTTTTAATCAAAGCGAGTAATGCCCTGGTGAAATAAACCGCTCTCTATGCATCGAAACTCGGTGGTCTACACAAGACGTTTAAGTTTAACAGTATACAATATTCGTATCAAACACGGGTGTAGTTGAAAGAAATCATTTAAAAACGAGCGAGAACTAAACCTGCATGAACTACGTTACCGACAAATATATATTTTTTAATTTTTTTTATAGTTTAAAAGTAAAAAAGTTGTAGTTTTATGATTTTCCCTAAATTGAAACATCTCAAAGAATGCCCATGCCAAATTTCAAGTCTCTATCTTAAACGGTCGCTTCAGGACTTTAAGATCATCAGTGAGTGAGTCAGTCAGTTACACATGCGGCTGTATATATTATAGACTCGCCTACGGCTCGATGGGGGCTCCGCCCCCATGCCCCCTATAATGGTTCCACTGAGGTTTTAGTAGTCGATAATACGAATCGATGCCGAAAGGAAATTGCCGTTGGTAGTTTAGAGGAAGATTAAAAAATACGTGGAAACGACGAATAGTCAAGTAAATTAAAGTTTTAGTACCGATGGACGAACGCGATATTATCAATAAAAAAGATGTCGAAAAATGAACTTTTACAAGCTACCTAGTTAGATTAATTTAATTTGTTAATAATTTACAAAGTCTCAAGTCCTGGGACTCCGTCCCTCTGAACACCTAGGGGTTGCCCTGAATTCATTTTATTCTCAGGCATTTAACAAAATAAAGATTAAAGCTCTAAATTGGTCTTATGACGTAGCGGCTATAGATTCTTAAAATGTAAAATGTTTCATATAAGTAATCTTTATATTTAAAATATGTTTCTTAAAATACCCGGAGTCTTCCGTGAAACCAATCCATTTGGAAGTTGAAGCTAAGAGTAGGACAATAATAAAAGAGAAAAAAATTTAATCTACGAATGCAATTAGAAAATGCCATTTAAAACGAAATAAAGAAACTTTGTTACGTGGCAGACTCCCCTCCTTAAAAAATCCTACTATACGCAAGAGTCAATGATGCGGGAGGGGGGTCTTAAAAATGTATTAGAAAACACCAAATAGTATATAAAATATATTAATATAGTGCAATTTTTGTGAATGAATGAAAATTTTCATAGTACACCCTTTTAAGGGAGAAGGATTTGAGATATGGCAAAATGTCAAATGACCGATATTGTAGACCATCTAAAATAGAATGTAACACCAGTATAAATATATTTATATAATTATGCATTTACCACATTTAAATAAATCGTTAATACTATTATAAAAATATTAATAATTGCGTGTTTTCACAGTTTTTTTTTACAATCTTTGATATTGGCCAATGGCTGTTCCTATAGTAAGACCTATATAAGTGCATAAAATATACTAAATATGAAGCATCTATATGCTATAATAGTAAACAAAAAATATTCAAATAGATCAATTTTTGTGAAAAAATTCAAATTTTTTTAAAGTATTCCCCTTTTAAGGGTGAAGGGGGTGGCATACCCCAAAATTGCACACATCCGAACTTATAGAGCTTCTAAAATAGAATATTATACTGACCAAATACATATCGTTGTAACAAAAATATTTACCAGCTTTTACTGAATTACAAAAAAGACGCATAAAAATGTTAAGAATTCTATTTTTTACAATCTTTTTGGGGTAAAATTAAATAAAAATTGATCAATAGCTGACACTATATAAAGACCTAGTCAAGGTGAGTATATGTACTAAATTTCAGGCATCCATGTGCCATTGGAGTAATACAAAACATTAAAGTAACGCATTTTTGCGAAAGAATATCGATATTTAGCAAGTATGCCCCTTTTTACGGTTGAAGATGGTGAGATAGGTCAAAATTTTACAGGATTGAACTTGTAGAGCGTCTAAAATTAAACATAAAACTGGAAAAACATTTATCAATATTGCAGTATATTTCGCAGATTTAAGTGATTTACAAACACTTTACATGAAAAAATGTTAATAAATTTGGGATTTTCCAATTTTTGGACTTAAATTTGATTGAAATTGGCCAATGGTTGCTACTATAGTAAGAATTAATTAAGTCTATAATATTTACTAAGTTTCAGGCATCTTTGTGCCATAATAGTAAATAAAAAAATATTAAAACAGCGAATTTTTTGTGAAAGAATTTACAAATTTTTTAAATTACACCCCTTTTTAAGGGTGAAGGGGGTGAGATACGCCAAAATGTCACTTGACCAAACTTGTAGAGCGTCTAAAATAGAATATAGTAACTGCATAACATATATCGATATAGCAGTATATTCACCAGGTTAAAGTGAATTACAAACACTTCACAAGAAAAACGTTAAGAATTTTTTGTTTTAAAAATGTTTTTTGGACTAAACTCCGAATGAAAATGGCAAAAAGCTACTACTATAGAAAGGACCTGTTGAGGCCATAATATAAATAGAAATTCATGCATATATATTACATAATAGTAAATAAAAATATCAAAATCGCGCTATTATTGCGAAAATTTTAGAAATTTTGAAAGTACGCCCCTTTTTATGGGTGAAGGGGGTGAGATACAGCAAAATGTCACAGGACCAATCTTGTAGAGCGTTTAATTCCCAACTAACGATTTTCCCTCAGATTCGAGGTAGGACCTCTCGTTCAAAAGTTACAGCGAAAATAGTAAAACCTTACAAATTCTGGTTACCGATTGCCACCCTTAACTTATTTTTTTTAGGGGGTTGAAATGAAAGATTGTCGGTTTTCTGGATTTTCCCGGGGATATCAGACTTCAGGCCACCTGTATGCAAAAAATCACGTTTCCAGCTCACCCGGAAGTGGTCTAGAATTTGTATAGATGAGTCAGTCAGTGAGTCAGTTACACATGGGGCTGTATATATTATTGACTCGCCTACGGCTCGATGGGGGCTCCGCCCCCATGCCCCCTTAGGAGTTGCCCCCTAGTTTGAATTAATAAAAAGTCAAGTTTGAAATAGTTTAGTTTAACAGAAGAACTTGACAGCCAAGACAGTAACAAAACCGTCTAATACACTAAATTCACAATCAATAGTAAAAAAAGCTTTAATAATCTCCTATGAATAGGTTTTAATAGCCCTCCTTAGTAAATAGTTTTAAAAAATTGAGCTGTGAGATAAATATTATTTATGTAAATATTCTAGGTGTTATGCTTGATGGAGGGTCCAACCCAATAATTGGTTGCCCCAATTCCGTAAATTACTGTCAAAACCTCATACAATCAACAGGCTAGTTGAGGGCTTAACTCCAACGGCAGTAACAGAAGCCGCCAATACACACTACTCACAATAAATAATAATAACCTTTGAAATTTGCTCACGGCTCATGGTATAATCCCACTCCCCCCTTACTTCGTAAAAAAAATATAATGGAGTTGTGAAATATTAATGGACTATGTAAATATTCATGCTCAAAAGTTGTTGTGTAAAAATTTGGAGATACGATTATGATTGCACATGATTGAGGTAATAATAGCTGTATTCTGAAAATATAAAAGTGGAATAAAATTATAAGTTTATATAGAGGACCGTTGTATGTAATAGAAGAAAAACGGGACAAAATCAAGATATTTGAAATTAAAAAAAAATGTTATAGGCTAAGATGCTTCAGTTCCGCCACGGGGTGGCCAAGAAACGCAGGAATCATATATGTACCATATAGAGAAACGATAACAATTTTATCATTCAAAATCAGCAATTATTAGTTTAACAATTTTAAATGTTATATATATATTAGTTCAGAAAATTAATAAAAATAGAGCCCTAGTAGTATGTAATAGATCACAGGGTATTAGGTACTATAATCATGAAGTCTTAAAGTCTTTATATAGTCTTAAAATGAAGAAAGTTGCAACTTAAGAACCATAAAATCGGCGTACATTATGCATTTTCAACCAATGGTAGTAAAAAAAAAAACCAATTGTGAAATAATAGCCAAAAAAGGATTATCGGTTAAATTAAAATATACTGAAAGAGTTACAATAATTGATAAGTATAGAATAGTTTTAAATTACAACAATAATAGGGTTAATCGAGACTTTAGGTGAGAGCACTGCATTGAGGAAGTTTGTCGGACAAAGTGGCAGCGAGAAAAATTACTATTGAGTTTAATTCAATTGGTTATTATAATATTTCTCAGCCTGATGGGTCATCAGATATGTAGATGGTTTAAAAAAACGTCGGAAGTAGGTAAACGTTAGCCAAGGTAAGAATGGAAAGTTCAATCGTTCTATAACTTGATTTGTTCAATCGTTTCCTAAACTAAAATCTAAGCCTGATTGGACGGCAGCAAATAGGTCAAAGACCGGATGTCAAACGTGTTGGGACACGTTCAACCTTCAAAGTAAAACTGCACCAGAACTATCAACTGAAGCGCTATATTCAATCTGGGGATTCATATAGAGAGACAGCATACAAATAGTAGAAAATTAAGAATAATTACTGTATTAGGGTTTTTTTTGTGCGAAAACCTACAAGAAATTTTCCAGCATGAGAAGACTAAAGTCTAGAAAATGTAGTAAGACCTAAAATATTTTTAGTAATTAATCATTTACTTTACGGGCGTTACTGCGGCAAAAAATATGCAGTACTAAAATAATATGTTTAAAGTATTCGCACAAGCTTCGTAGAGCTCACCATAGTAATGATTAAATTAATAATATAATATTGTAACAAAGTGTTCCAGCACTACGCTCAATCGTCTCTCAAAACACAAGAGTAATAGCAATAGCCAATATGAACAAATCAATTTAAATAAAACGAAACGAGAACCTCACGTTTCAATCAACATTTTCGTGTTACTTTAGAGTACGTGCATTAAATTTATTTCACCATCCTTAAAACAAATGTTATATTACAGTTAAAGCTATATTACAATATACTGTAAACTGAAATTTGCACTAACGTAGATTATACAACGTTTAAGATCACTGCTCTGCAAAACTGTCACGAAAACTTCATCACGAACAGGTGTGGTTAAAAGACATAATTTAAATACAACCGAGAATTAAGCGACCTTAATTTAAAGTTACTATAGAAATCAAAGCGGACATCACCTAAATATAAATATACGCTTTCGATTCAGTAAACTTCATTTTCAATAATAACACAGCAATCAGAAGGAAAACCATACGCAAACAACTATGCACCCAATTGAAAGTAATTATAAGGAAGAGGTGTAGTTAAAAGACATCTTTTAAATACAAGCGAGAACTAAGCGACTATAATAGCGCTCCAAGCGATATCTTTAAGAACCAACGTACTTCTTTACCGACACCTCGGTATTTATATAATTTGAAAGTTGAAAATTTGTAGTTTTTGGGCATAATACTGGATATATCAAAGCGAGTATTACCCTGGTGAAATAACCCGCTCTCAATGTATCGAAACACCGTCGTCTACATAGAGATGTTCATGTTTACATGTAATACAGTATTTGTATCAAACACGGGTGTAGTTGAAAGAGATCAATTAAACACGAGCGAGAACTAAACCTGCAAAGTGATCTACGTTACCCAAACGGTGATATACGCTCACACGGCTGAACTACGTTACCGACAAATCTATATTTTTTTACATTTTTTATAGTTTAAAAGTAAAAAAGTTGTAGTTTTATGATTTTCCCTAAATTGAAACATCTCAAAGAATGTCCATGCCAAATTTCAAGTCTCTAGCTTTAACGGTCGCTTCAGGACATTACTATCATCAGTGAGTGAGTCAGTCAGTCAGTTACACATGCGGCTGTATATATTATAGACTCGCCTACGGCTCGATGGGGGCTCCGCCCCCATGCCCCCTAGTTGGTTCCGCCGAAGCATTAGTAGTTGATAAATAGAACCGATGGCCAGGAAAAAATGTGGTTAGTAGTTTAGAGGACAATTGAAATATACGTATTAGAATGCTAGAGCTCAAAGTTATCGATTTTATAAAACCTTACTGTTAATTTGGGGAGATACATAGTACTAATAAGAAAATATCCTTGTAGATTAAAAGTAAAAAAGCAATAATGTATATGTGAGATTTTTTTCATTTTAAGAATGGTAAAAGAATTGTTGAGGGGCGGTATGTCATCAAAGTATGTAATAGGTTAGTTCCACTGAAGAGCTAGACAAAAATTCACAACCAATAGTAAAAAAGCTTTGAAAATCTCTAATGAATCCGTTTTAATACCCCTTCGTAAAAATTGAAATTAAAATTTTGAAATTACGAACCTTTTAAGTTTGAAGGGGGATGAGAGGCTACAAAATCTCAAAGGGCCGATCTTGTAGAGCATCAAAAATAATATAATCCTGACAAAACGTATATCGGCATGGCAGTACTTTTACCGGATCAAACAAAATGACAAAAAACTATCAATTAAAAAATGAATATTATTTCGTATTTTCACAGTTTTTTTAACAAATACTATAGTGAAATTGGCCAAAACCTACACCTATAGTAAGACCTAGATTTGGTCATAGTATAATCTAAATTTGTGGCTTCTATGTGCCGTAACAGTAAACGATAAATGTTGAATTCTACATGAAAAATCGTTAAGGACTTCGTGTTTTTTATATTTTTTTGCCTAAACTTTGATTGAAATAGGCAAATAGCTACTACTATAGAAAGAAATGGTTGAGGTCATAATATATATATACAGAATTTCATGCATCTATTATACATAATAGTAAATAAAAAATCTTAAAATATTGCAATTTTGGGGAAAAGATTTCTAAATTTTGAAAGTACGCCCCTTTTTAAGGGTGAAGGGGGTGAGATACTGCAAAACTTCACAGGACCAAACTTGTAGAGCGTCTATAATAGAATATAGTAATGGCATAACGTATATCGATATGGCAGTATATTCACCAGGTTCAAGTGAATTACAATCACTTCACACGAAAAAAGGTTAAGAATTTTGTGTTTTTACAATTGTTTTTAACTAAACTTCGACTGAAATTGGAAAATAGCTACTACTATAGAAAGAACCTATTGAGGCCATATTATAAATAAAAATTCATGCATATATGTTACATAATATTATATAAAAAAATCATAATAGCGCAATTTTAGCGAAAAATTTTAGAAATTTTGTAAGTATACCCCTTTTTAAGGGTGAAGGGGGTGAGATACGGCAAAATTTTATAGGACCAAACTTGTAGAGCATCTGATTCCCAACTAACGATTTTCCCTCAGATTTGAGGTAGGACCTCTTGTTCAAAAGTTACAGCGAAAATAGTAAAACCTTACATTTCGGGGTTACCGGTTTCCACACTTCGTTATTTTTTTGGGGGGGTTGAAATGAAAAATTGTTAGTTTTCAGACTTTTCCCGGAGGTATCAGACCTTCAGCCATCCGCATGCCAAAAATCAAGTTTCCAGCTCACCCGCAAGTTCTCTAGAATTTGTATAGATGAGTGAGTGAGTGAGTCAGTCAGTTCCACATGGGGCTGTATATTTATAGGATGCTCTTTCCGATGTCTTGCTCGGCGAAATGTTCGTAGTAAATTTACGCCCCTTAACGATTCAATGTCCGGTACGATGCTCGGTCCGATGTCTTGCTCGGCGAAATGTTCGTTACCGTACGTCCCTTTACGATGTAATGTACGGTACAATGGTCGGTCCGATGTCTTGCTCGGCGAAATGTTCGGAGTAAATTTACGTCCCTTTACGATGTAATGTTCGGTACGATGCTTGGTCCGATATACGGTCTGATGGGAAGTCCAGTAGTGTGTCGCCGGCCTTATAAAAAGGAATTTCCTTCAGGTGGTATCAGGCGGAACCGTATTCCGCGCACTTCCGGTGTTACAGTATTTGTTAACACTGCCATTAGAAAAATTGATGAACGGTTTAGGCTATTTGTTTGTAAGATTAAAATTTTAATCTCATGTGAGAAGTTGAAAATAAACTTATACATTACTAGTTTTCTGTATTATATACTGTAAAAACCAGTATAGTGCAAATAATGTACTGCTCGTCTTGAGTACATAAAAAACAATCGCCAATCAACCATAGTGCTGTATAAACACACGTGTTCTAAATTGATTGTACGAGTAATTTAGATGGATAAAGAAGTATTCAAATAAATACAAGGAATGTGTCCCCCAACATCACTGAGTGATTTATAATGCGCTAATGTTTGTGTGTGTGTGCTTGTGTTAGTTAGAAAGACGACGTTTGCGAAAAGGCTAGTAGCGCCTCGAACGGACGAATTCCCAGACCCCGTTTTTGCTCAAAACATGCGTTCGTAGTCCCCTGTTTCGGACGACATTTTTTAACCGATTTGACTGAAAGTGGTCTTAAACTGTTCAGAAAGAGTGCCTGCGTGGTTCTTGTACCTCGATAGTTCGATAATGTTTCTTAAAAGTATTTCAAAAAAATGTTAAATATCTAGTAATTTTCTCCTTTTTTAACTGTATTTTTAAGTACTACGAGTACGTTTTTTATTATTATGAGGTACAAGAACCACGCAGGCACTCTTTCTGAACAGTTTAAGACCAATTCCAATAAAATCAGTTCATAAATGTCGTCCGAAACAGGGGACTACGAACGCATGTTTTTGACGTTTTTCGCAGGGTGATGAAGACTCTTAAGTTCATAATATATACAACATATTATTTTGTAGATAAAGTGGTTTATGCATCGAAAATGCAAAAAATAGAAGAGCACGAGATTGAGATTATTATTATTATACGAGGTGGCCCGTGCGCAAATTGCGTATTTTATGATTCTGTATGAGTGAAACTCACCTACAGTACGTGAATGTTGATTATGAAGCGACAGAGATCTATTTTTGTTTACTATCTGGCTTTTAAAATTCATCTGAAGGTAATCAGCTGTTAAATTACAATTCACATTAAAGAACTTGCAATAAAAGTTGGTCAACATTTTTAAAGCGCCCTCTAGAAATAAATCAAAGGCGAGGGGGGCGAAGCCCGAAACAATATGACCTTTATAATTACGATTCGTCACTGCGGTATATCCTAAGCTTTAAAATGACACCTCAATCATAAAAATCGGTTCAGTAGGTCGAGAGAGAAAAAGGGACGTAACAGACGAAACCCTTATAGAAATAACAAAATAGATTTTTTCGATAAAAAATTTGCAGTTGGTAGTCGGAAGCTGGCCGGAGCGCCGGAGGTCAAACGGAGCCTCTTCGCATCACATGATCACAACCCACGATCCACGAGTATACATTGTTTCCTAAATAAGCTGCAGGAATAAAGAATTGCATTTACTATGAAATTGTGAATCCAGATCAAGTTACTTATAAATCGTTAATACAACAGGAAAAATGAATTTATATTATTGTTCTTATTAAACTCTGTGCACATTTAATACACGTGGCCCTACAACGATCAAAATAATTTAAACATGTACGTATTGTCTAATTGCAATGTTATAAATAGTTTTAAAACCTGCTGTAATGTCCCGAACGTCATGTTTTAATTGTCACGTGGCTAGCACAGCTCGGCCGAGATATTTTACTGTGACGGCAATTCTGCAGCAGACTTTTTATACAAGTGTTGGTTTAATTACCAGTGACTCCGTATTAAAATTAAACTTGGATGAGGAAAAATGGATAGCAAAAGTACGGTAGTGAATATTTTCAAACAACAGACAACGTTTTGTTAATACATAAATTAAATCATCTAGGTTATAAAGAGAACTCTCTTTATAGTATAGCAACAAAAACTTTATCCCAGTACCGGCTGTCGAAAATTTATTTTACTACCTTAAAAATAACTGCAATCTGAGTGTCCTATTTTCCATTTGTTATCCGTCAATCAATTATCATAGAATTGTAGTTGTCTGTTTCGTTTTCAAAACATTTTGCAAATCATTAGTGGTATCAAATTTTGTGTAGAATATGGAACCTGGAGCAGTAAAGAAATCGACAAAATAACGTCTTACATTGGGGTAAATAAGGTTTCATTTTAATTTTACGGAAATATAATGCATTTTCAAGGGATACCATATTTTTCCTATCATCTAGGGGTCATAAGAAATCCATTGACACCAAAGTGGTCATGATCCGTTCAGTAGTTTTATCTCTAGACCCTTAAATGCGCCCTTATAAATTTTATTATATAAGATTAAGTAATAATTCGTATCTTTTACACAACTTTGTGTATCAATGAAAATAATTTCAAATGAGTCCTCTGATTTTAACTGTGAGTATATTAAACATGAAAGTGTATCAAATCTCGTTAAAATTATATGGCTACCGAACCCAATTATTTATGTGTTGGCTTTAGTAATATAATTGGTTTATTCGTCGCATTTATACAACTTTACATTCGACATTTAGGAGACCTTCTACAGCCCTAAATATATTTGGGCTATAGTAATTGTTATGAAAGACAATAAATAAGCTCAAACTGTTGGCAAATATTTGTGAGAAGTCTGTTCGCCTTTTTATAATCATATGTTCCCTCTGTCATTTTGTCCCTCAGTTTTAATCAGACTACGTTTTTAGTTTGGAGAGTATCAGAGGGAAGAAATAAACCCTATAGAGCCTATTATTAACACCTAACTAGCCTAGTTTTAGCATATAGTAGTTTTCATAGTAGTGTGCCTGTAGTAGAGGGAAGTAATACACACTTATAATTTTAGTGGAGGGAAGAAATAAACAGTACAAAATAAGAGGGAAGAAATCGTGAGGGAAGAAATAAACCCTCCCTCAAATACCACCAAGGGTAAAGCGACAACATGTCGTCGTAGCCAATTTTACCTGCGGCCGCACCATACCTGCTCTGCGGGGGTACGACATTGTGTCGTCGCTGCCGCTTGAGGCGGGCGACGACACCATGTCGTACCCCGAGGGTGCCCACCCACTTCGTCACCCCCCATTTCGTCACCTATCACCTATCATAAAAATCACTGAGCCGTACTAATGAGGGTCGGCCGCCGTCCCGTCCCCCTCGGGGCCTGCTATCTGAACTGATCGGTGTGAAGTATAGGATCCCGTTCCCAATCACAAGAGGGAACGGTGTTCACCGTTCATGACTCGTTCACCTCCGTGCAGAGAAAAGTGTCCAAGCAGATTAATACTATAGTACTGTATAAACATTCCATTATCCTGTATATCATAAAAGAGTGCACATTATTGTCTAGAGAGGAAACTACTGTACAGAGCATGGTCATTTTCGTTTACGGTGAATTTTGCATAGCTTCTAGATATTAGGAATAATATAGGTTAGAACTCATCGATTGGTTTACTGCTACAGGTGAAAACAAGAGCAGAAAACTTTAACTGATGTATGATAATTGACAGATAACAAACGAAAACAACACATTATGTTTGCAGATGTTTTGAATAGTCGAATAAATGATCTAAAATGAAAAAGGGTGCACAGTTTTCAACACTATTACATTTCGTTGTGTTTATCCGTCACTCACTACAAAGAAAAGTGTATTATATTAATGCATATAAGTAAGTATAGTAACACCGTTCCCTCTTGTGATTGGGAACGGGATCCTATATACTTCACAACGATCATTTCAGGTAGCAGGCCCCGAGGGTGACGGGACGGCGGCCGACCCTCATTAGTACGGCTCAGTGATTTTTATGATAGGTGACGAAATGGGGGGTGACGAAGTGGGTGCACACGACCCGGAGAGGGGAGGTTTAACGAGGGACTGACAGCTAGAGATCAATGACACTTCGCGTAGGAAAGGAGTGAAATTATTCCAATTGTAGTTGTTATTGTTTCTAGTTATAAAGTAGAACTTTAAAAAGCGACATTAATTTAATAATTGCCACAACACTTGGAAGGTTAAAATATCAATTTCCAAACATGCCATTTTGATTTATGTTTGATGACCAAAACCACTAAAGTCAGGTTCTGCACTGCACTTCTGATTAAGAAAATGTATCTTTGGTGATAAAGTTTATTTGAATAATATATTATTACTATGTTGTAGCGAATATGTCGTCGCTAAGGAACACAAGTACATTATACCCATAAACTATTTCTGTACACGTCAACTGTCCTGAAGGTACAAATTTCAGTTCCCGAAACGTCATGTTTAAAGTGTATTTGTATTTTGTAGTGCAATGTTACATAAAATAGGATAATAATTATCCAATAATCTTGGACACTGACTGGCGGAGTAGGAGAGTATAGGAGACCCGCCGCGCCGTGTTCATACCCTTATTTGGGTACAAAGACATCAAGGAAAATATAATGATTTAAAGTGAAGCATATTTAAATTATATGCTAAATTCATTACCGTCTAAGAAATTAGTTACATCTTTGACTATATACCCTGACGTGAATAGACTTCTCATGCACATGCACGTTTGAAACCTTTTCACGGTGGGGCGATTTTCTGTGGCGTACATGAAGTACTGTACCATAGTCGGGGGCAATAGAACAGGCGGGTGAAGGTCAAGCTAATTAACATGTAGTTAAATGAGCAAAAATCAGCTGGCTTATTGGAAGATTTGACCTTGACACGCCTGTTCTATTGCCCCTGACAATGAAAGGTAAATCAGTATTACCAATCTTCTCAATCAAGGATGAAACGTTCTTAATATTGTTATAAAGTGTTTTATGCAGCACTGTAAATCCAGCTGACACCAGGGCCCGGCGTACATGAACCTTCCAAATTTCGGTATAAAAAAAAAAAAAAAAAAAAAAAACAACAAAACATTTCATTAATTTATAGTTAAGATAAAAAATAAGTAGCCTAGTGTAAACAAATTAATCTGTAAACCATAAGTTTAAAAAGGCCTATAGTAAATACAATAAGTAAACTCTATTTATATAGTAACCGAAATTTCACTTAATCATAGCAAACGTTAACTATTTATTTTACCACTCTCAAAGTAACTACAATGTTAATATTTTGTTGAAATTTTTATCGTCTGACAATAATGGTGGAGAATTGGAGTTGTCTGCTTTGTTTACTAAATTTATTTTTTAAATCAGCAGTGGTATGAAATATTAGTGTGGGACATGGATCACCAGGAGCAGTAAACCAATCGACAAAATAACGTCTTCGATTGGTCTAAATAAAGTTTAAAATTCATTTTACAGAGTTTTAAGGCATATTCTCAGCGGTGCCATATTTTTCCTCTCAGGGACCATAAGAAATCCATTGATATAAAAATATCCTTGATCCGTTCATCGTTTCTCTCTAGACCCTTAAATGCACTATTTTATTATATAAAAAGATTGTTTTGATTCCATTTCATTTTACTTAACACTTTGATAACATTTATACATGACGTAATCTATCATTACGAATATTAGAATGAGGTTGACTAATGCATAGTATTCTTAAAAAAAGAAATATGTAAAATCTAGTTTTAAAACTAAATGTAAAGTTTTAGAAAAATTGAGTAAACTGAAAAGGGCAATAAAATGGATTGACGCTTTCACAACACAGAAACACACAACCCACACGGAGGAAGTTTAAAGGGATCAATAAAAGTAACGGTAAAATTTAATAAATTTCTAGTACACTTAATTGAATTTGCTTTATATGTGTGGCCTAAGAGTGTTTTTGCAGTCAGTTGATGCTGTTCAGATACAGAACAAAAAGTTCAGATTAAGTCAGTTTTTGTCAATGTTATTTAATAACATTGCCTCTATGTGAAAACCCCTGATTATATTTTTAGTGTTAATGCTTTTAGCGTCCAGTAGTTGAAACGAATTATACAATTTCTATATCAAAAAACTACTTTATTGTAAGATTTCTGTAAGGAAAGATAAATAGCATAATCAATGTGGGGTGTCCGCCGACGCCGAGAGAGCAGGCCTGTGCGCCAAAGCAAAGCCTACACCTCAGTCTATGCAGATGCAGGTAGCCAAGCCGAGAGAGAGTGAGAGAGGAGATTAGCCAGCGACAACACAATGTCGCTGCCGCTTGAGGCGGGCGACGACACAATGTCGTACCCCCGAAAATATTTTTACTGCGCCCCAACGGGAGCAGGTAAAATTCAGACACAAAGTCGTACAATCGGCTGGAAAAATCCGTGTTTTCGTTCTAGAGCCCTTCAAAGTTCTCATGTTATCCTAATGGATACTTTTTAAGATACTAAATTGAACAAAAATTAGCTGATGATGATTGGAGAAATAACTAACGTGTTGCATATTTCCTATGGTTCAAAAATTTATAACTAAGTGCAGCCTTTGGACTGTGAGTGAGCAAAGCGAACGAGGTTATTTTAAGACGAAAAAGGGCTATTAGTGAGCGGAGTGAACGAGCTTTGTCTGAGAATGAGAATGGAAAGTGATTGACACCTAATATTTTACCAAACATAAGCTCGGTCCTCCTGGTACTATGTAGGCATAAACATCAATATTAAAATATGACTAAAACAAATATTTGAGTAACCAGAAATTAACAAACACATGCTTCGTTTAAGCAATTTTACTTTCCTAGAATGTTTTTTCCTACTGTAATTACATTTATTCTGTTACTTATTTTTAATTTTTACCCATTAAAATTATCGCATATTCCGGTTTATGTATGTACAAATTTATGTTTTTTAAGTTTTAAAATTTTGATCTTTTGGTCTGTAATCCTAAAGCGAATGTTGTATTTTTAATTGTTGGGAAATAGTACTAATAACTTTATATTCCACAATCTTCTCTTATACAGGGTGTGGCAAAAAAAACCGACCTATTTTCTTTCGCGCACCGCTCAGCGACAGAACATCTGAGAAAGGTAGGGGTAGGCTTGTTGGAAAGCAAATTTTATGCCATTTTAGTAGTTATGGAGTAGCGGTCGCTTGAACAACGCTAGTTCCTTATCAAGACGTATTTCAATATTGGTGATTTAATCATTGCTACTCAGCGGCAGTTTCGTGCATTCTTTCAATCAGGTCAACACTTATAATTCCGAATCCTAGCACAATTATGTAGTGTGTTACTAACTTAAGACCAACTTGTTTTGAGTTGAAAACGAAGCCAACAGGCCGTCCAAGGTCAGCGCGGAAGCCAGAGAACATGGATGGAGTCCTTGCTGTTGTGTGGAAAACAGTCCTCGTCCGCCCGTTAGAAAACAAGCTAGTGATTTGCTCGTGTCTACGCCAGAAGAATTTTGTTAAGATAATTGAACTATGTACACTAAATGCTATTAAGGGATAGTATTCCAACCCCATCACATTGTTGTGGACACCCCGGGAATCTAACCGGTGACATCTTGAACCAGAGTCCAAGACGCCAACCGGTAGGCTAGCGAAATGCCTTGAACATGGCTGACCATTCGGTTTGACAAATTTTGTGGTTCGATCTTAATCCTCATCCATACCAATTAATTGGCTATTGTTCAGTAATGAAAGCCCACTGACCATGCAAAGCAAAAAATGTTTGAGAAACAAATGATTGATTTAAATGCTGATAAAGAAATGTTAGTGTTTACTGACGAGGCGCACGAAATACGCCCCGATAACGAAAGCGTGTTATTTGACATGCTTAATGTAAACATGTAGGTTAGGCGACCACTACTCAATGACTACTCAAATGGCATCATATTTGCTCTAAAAAAAGCCCACACCCACCACCCTCAGACGTCCTGTCGCAGAATGGTGCATAAAAGAAAATAGGTCGTTTTTTTTGCCGCACCCTGTATTAATATGTGCGGGCTGTTTTTTGTGGAAAAAAACTCTTCCGTTATTTCGGGTCCGATTTTAATGTTTGAGATGTCAAAATGTTTGTCCCGATTAGTGGTTTTGCATTATGGTTTTAGATTTTTGATATTCGTATAGTACTCTGAAGGGCATGGGAATCCCTTAAAGGTTGTTTTTCTTCCATAAGATTAACATGGGAAACAATTTGTATTAAATATGAAATAAAACAGCTGTTTTCATCATAATAACTGAAATCATAAAAACACATGGAAAACTTCTTGGGTCGTGTTAAAAGAAGGACGTGTTTTATTTCAGAAGTAAAATACTGTACTTGCTTTTAACTAACTAAAACATAGTCTTTGTGGGAGGATTGTTTTATTTTCAGTTTGACTTTATCTTTTACTTAACCGTAGTTCGTTTTTTTGGTCGTTTTCCTTAGTGGATCTCTTTGAAATGAGTGTAAATAGCCCCGGTCTCAATGGTGACACAGGATGGTCAATATCTGTAAAAAGGCGCGGACAAAGACGTTCAAGTACCTCAAATGAGCAGAGAAATAATAAGTTGTTGAAATCTGAAGTTGGTGAAATTATGGAGACTGAAACCGGTAATGAAGTTTCTCAAGAAGTGACTGTACTCACTGATGTTAGTTCTGTGCACGACAGTATCGCAACTCAAGACGTCAATGGCCATCCCAACATTGATGTAATACCAGAAAACAACAGGCCTATCGATCATAACTATTCCCAGAGCCCTACAGTGAATCAACAAGAACCTAATTCACCTCACATTAATTTCTATGGTAATGATGATGTTGCTCCCTTCTTGGTATATGTTGAACACCTGGACGACCAACGAAATATTGGCCGTATGCATCCCATCTCCTTGGACAGGAAGCTTTTTAATGGCAATGTTAGGGGAATCTTGGAAATCAAACCTCTAAATAAAAATCGAGTTGCATCGTTGCATGCATCTTTCAAACAGCTGCTGATGCGAACATGTTCACCACATCTTCTTTTGTTAAAGATAACAAGTTGAAAGCTTTCATCCCTACCTATCAACTGGAAAGAATTGGTCTGTTACGTAATATCGATGTAGCTCTGTCAGAAGAAGAAATATTCGACAATTTAAAACTTTCAAACGAACTAGCCATTATGTCCGTTAAGAGGTTGAACAAAACAGTGGTTGACGAGGACGGTAAAAAATCCTTAAAACCCATACCATTAGTCTCTGTGAAGTTTAGAGGCAAGAGATTGCCGGACTTTGTGTACATGTTTTTTACCAGATGTCCTGTAGAACCCTATGTATCATCTCCAGTATTGTGTTTTAAATGTGTAAGATATGGTCATGTTTCAAAGAATTGTAAAAGTGGACGTCGGTGTCCTAACTGCGCGTCGGACCATCATTCTTCTGATTGCAACAAAGTAAACGATCCGACTTGCATCTTCTGCAATGGTCCCCACTCCTCTTATGATCGATCTTGCCCTGAATTCAAAGTGCAGATACAGATAAAAGAAACTATGGCATACCGTAATTTATCTTTTATTGAAGCTAGAAATTTTCTATTTCCCAATCAGGTGCGAAAGAATAGGTCACCTCCAACATTTTCATCTGTAGCAGAGAGGAATTATGAAGAATCCTTCCCTAGTCTCAACAGAACCGGAGAAACTAAACCACGGCTGCAGGAACGGTTGACTCTTCCGACTCAATATAAAGTTCCTCAAGCTTGGTCCTCCAATAAAGTTCATCAAACCAAGTCTTTTGTCAAACACACAAATCGCCCAATCTTGCCTGTACCCAAATACACTTACAACTACTACAAGGACCTCCAAAGCAAGGAAGTGGTTCCTTCTAAGCCAGTTTACTCGCCCGAAAGCAAAAACTGTGTGGATGAACCTCCTTCGCCCGCCCAGAATGCATCAACAGAACTTATAACAGGTAATATTAGGTCTGATCTAAATCTTTTTCAAGAGAAGAAGTTAAGCATTGATCAACTTATTCTGAAGTTAAAACCGTTTATGACTATAGATTTATCTTGCCATTTGTCAGAAGCTATTGATGATTCCTTATCGGATACTTCACTTTAAAGTATTGTCTGCAATTATATTCTACCAACTTTTTGCTGTACATCTGTTTGCGTCTCTCATGAGTGGTGCTTTGAATTTAAAAATTTTACAGTGGAATAGTAATTCAGCCTTAAATCATAAAGGTGAAATTGAATACCTTCTAGAAACTCATAATATTGATATAGCAGCACTTTCTGAAACTCGTTTTAACCCATTTTATGATATACAATTTAAAAATTATTCAGTTATAAGAGATGACAGAATTGGCAGGGGCGGTGGCGGCTCTGCTCTATTGGTCAATAAAAGCATCAAGTTTTCGGCAATTGATATTGATTTTCCTAGGACATTTTTAAATAATGAAATAAATGTCGCTGGGGCAACAATTGAGTTTGATAAAAAAAATTCTTCATATGTTTTCTGTGTATGCACCTCCTCCTCATAAAATTTCAGCCGATGATTGGGGAACGTTTTTCTCGAATTACAGTCAAAATCTTGTAATATTGGGAGATTTCAACGCACATCACACATCTTGGGGAAATATTTCTAATGACATAAAAGGCATTCAGCTTAATCAGTTCATTGAAGATACGGATCTTGTTTTTTTGAACTCCGGGGAACCGACTTACTTTTCGGGGTATCCCATGAAAACTAGTGCTATAGATTTATCGATAGTTTCTTCCCCTTTAGCCCTAGTATCAAATTGGGAAACTTTACAAGACTGGAATGGAACGCAACATGTACTTATAATAGTTACACTTTCTTGCACTTCGAGAGATTCGAACAAGAAAGAACCCTCGCTTGACCCAGGCAAATTTTACTACAGTCTTAAGAAGGCAAACTGGTCTCTTTTTTCCAGGACCACCGATTCTTTGGTAGATCAAATAGATTTCGATTCTAATCCAATAGATTGTTATGAAAGGTTTTTTTGAATTTTTAGTTCAAGCTGCTGAACTGTCTATTCCAAAAATAAAACCCCCTAAATATAATTTTTCTCGTTGCGTCTGGTGGACCCTGGAATGTTCTCAACACGTTGCTAATCGACGAGTTGCCTTTAGGCAATACCGACGTAAACAAACATACGAAAATTATTTAAACTATAAAAGAGTTGCAGCTTCAACGAAAAGATTCCTCCGAACAACAAAAAAAGAATATTGGATGTCATTTTGTAGTAATATTAATCGATCAACTCCTATCTCAGAAATCTGGCATAATGTAAAGAATCTGAAATACAGGTTCTTATCAATCAACTCCCACAAAGCAAACAAATATTTTTCGGAGTGCTTGGATGAATTTTTGGATAAACTAGCACCCCCTTCAGTTCATCTACAGTACACTTCATTCATCAATGAACGTCCACTTAACGATGAGAATGAAAATCTCGTGGAAATATTCTCTGAGCAAGAATTGATGTTTGCACTCTCGTCTCTTAAATGTACTTCACCTGGTAAAGATTCTATTAGCAATTTATTTTTAATCCGTCTTCCAGAAAAATCACGTTTGGTTCTTTTAAAAGTTCTTAACAAACTATGGATCTACAATATCATCCCGAATTCTTGGAAGGAATATATCATTGTGCCCTTAAATAAGCCTAATAAAGACCCTCACCTTGCTGACAGCTACAGACCGATTGCTCTTTCATCGGCAATGGGAAAATTGTTTGAAAGGACTACTCAAAAATAGACTTCAACATTGGATGGAAAAGCATAACAAATTTTCTCCAACTCAGTTTGCTCTTCGTAACGGAACAAGTTGTATTGACAACTTAGCTCTTTTAACAACTGACATTCAGAAAGCATTCAATGAATCTAAATTCCTTGCTGCTGTATTTTTGGATATCGAAGGGGCGTATGATAGTGTGAATCTCCACATTTTATCACAAAAAATGCTGTCATTGAATATCCCGAGTAAGATTGCGCAATATGTATTTAATTTATTTTCTGAACGTTCAATACAAGTAAAGTTTAACAACTGCCTATCACCTCCAAAGTGGACCAGCAAAGGTATACCTCAAGGCTCAGTGTTGAGTCCGCTGCTGTTTTCAATATATTGTAAGGATTTGTCAAGTTGTTTTGACTTTCAAATCAAAACCCTTGAGTTTGCAGATGACTGGGTATTATATGATATGTAACCGATAAGTCATGGAAGAAATGTGAAGAATATTTGAATGAATCTTTATGCAATCTCTACAATTGGTGTAGGCATGGAGGGCTAGAAGTTTCAGTTTCGAAATCTGCGGTTTGTGTATTCTCACGAAAAAATGTTCTTCCTATTCTCAATATCTTATACAATAACAGCCCCATTTCGTGTGTTCAGGAACAGAAGTTTCTAGGTCTCACATTTGACCGCAAACTCTCATGGAAGAAACATATAAGTGTATTAGAAGAACAATGTAATAGAAGACTAAATATAATAAGGTCGGTCTCGACTTGTCACTGGGGGGCGGATCCACAAACGTTGTTAATGTTGTACAAGTCCCTTATAAGATCAGTTTTGGACTTTGGATGTTTCATATATGGTAATGCTTCTAAACATATTATTTGTCAACTTGATACAGGGCTATCAGAAGCTGCTTAGGTCTAATGACATCTTCACCTTTTAATGCCATGGAAGTGGAAGCAAACATTATTCCGTTGTACCTTAGAAGACAGCTTCTGAGTGATAGATATGTGTTAAAAACATTTTACGTGCCTTTTCATCCTTTACAAAAACAAATTGATCAACTCAATCGATCCTGTGTTCAGTTCCCATATTGGGAAAAGAAAGGAATCCCTCTTTTAGTTAAAAGCTATAGGTATATGATTGATAACCGAATTATAACTAGGAACACATTATATAATCTTTACAACAATTTTTTTCACAAAGATTACAATGTTTTTTTAGTAAATGTACAGACATACCACCTTCATTGTAAAAGCTCGGATTTTGTATGTATTAAGGAAGAATTTTCTCAATATATGAATAGATACTGGACTGAATTCAATCGCATTTACACTGATGCTTCAAAGAATATGGATACACATTTTACCTTGTGTGCTTTAGTTGATTCTCGTGAAAACTGCACTATATCTTTTACCATTAATCATAACTTCTCCATATTTTCTGCATAGAGGCGATTGCCATACATCATGCCCTGTATTATATTGAAACAAAAAATTATAAAAAATCTGTCATTCTATCGGACTCTAAAAGCGTCATCACGGCCCTTGGAAACTTGAAAATGAATTTCAATTCCCATCCAACAATTATCAATATCAAAAGTAAAATATTTGAATTGTCTGTAAAAGGCTTCAAAATTGTTTTTGTATGGATACCTGGACACTCAGGGATAGAAGGAAATGATAAAGCGGATCATGCTGCAAAGTGTGCCACATATTACAATCCGTCCTACCACCCATCCTTTCTCGACCTCAGACCCCAGACCTCAGACCCTGTTCCGGAGAAATGCCTACAAGAAATGGCAAGAGGAATGGGAAATTTCTAGTGCGTTTAAATTAAGCAGGGTTTTCAGTCTAAAACCTTGTGTCGTTACTCATCCCTGGTTTTATGATTGTAACAGGAGCCGTAGGTTCGTCACACTATTTTGCAGATTAAGATGTGGTCATACTTTTTCCAGGAATCATCTTTATCGTATTAATTTGTCCAACAGTCAAGTCTGTGATTGTCTTCAAGACTCTGCTACACCTGACCATCTACTTTTTGCGTGTATGCTTTTTAATGAAGACAAAAGGAAGAAAATGATCAAAGATTTAACGAAATTGAAAGTGGAACTTCCTTGTAATATTTTATCTATTTTATCATATGAAAATTTTGAAGTTTTGGACGTTATCTTTGAATTTATCAAAAGTAAAAATATCCATATTTAATTCTTTTGTTATTTGATTGCTTTGTAGTAAAATTTCTATTGTTTAGTTTTTTAAAATCATAATTTTATTCCAATTGAGGGCTTGTCATGGCATTTTGTCACTTAGCCAAAATAAAGAGTTAAAAAAAATAAAAAAAATAAAAACACTGTTAAATGCTAAATAGAACTTTAAATATTTTATGCAATATGCAACGAGGCAAGGTTTTATTACAAGGTACACGGGTAAATGCAGCGAATTGCGCTGCACAGGTACCCCTAGTCGTATATAAATATTTGACTTGATAAATACAGTATAGGTAGTAGTTGCAACATCTTCTCGGAAACCTCTCATTTTTCAGGATGATTTCCACACTATCGAAGAGTGAATATTTTGTTAAGAGCGATTTCCTCAAATCCAAAACGACATTCACCAAGACTTGTTGCGCTCAGCGCTTCCATAAATGACGAGAAGATTTTCTACCAGCGCCAAAGCCGCCGTGAGACCCCCCGGGTGGGGGGGGGGAGCAGTTTAATCAAAACGTTGCGGATCTCCAACGAGATTTTCATTAACGCTCTCAAAAGCGGCGGTAATCAAGTGTCCGTCTGTCTGTCTGTGATTCATTTGGTTAGTCTGACCGCTCAAAGCGGCTGAAAACCCCACCCTGGATGGTTAAGCGCTCCAGCATCCACGGCCTTTCAATGGAGCGGAATAATTTAACTGGAAACGTTCTGGTTCCGATGTGAACTCGAATTAAACTAATTGTATAAGTAAACTACAAAAAAGTTTAAGGGGTTTCGACTATTTAATTTAATTTGAATTAATCAAAGTTTGAAATTTAGAAATGAAAATTTAAATGTTTTTATTAATACCTGACACCTTATAAATCTTTTTTTTGAGCTGTATCATAAATTAGGGTGTAAAGAAAAAATACTTTTTAAGTACGACATTATTCGGTCAAGATTAAAGTTTAATTTAATCTATATATTAATAGGCAAGCATGTTTCGTTTCCTCTTTTTCTCTCAGCTCGTGTGCATCGTAGGAGAAATCCGCGCACACCATTAGAAAGGTATAGTCCTGTAAATGAAAATGAGCAGAATCCCATTGTAATTCACATTGGACTCTAGCAATGAATACAAAAACGTCAAGAAGGTCACATCTTGTGGAAGAAATAATGGTTAAGAAAGTTTCTGTTGACTTAGTAGCGCACTCCACCATGAGAGCGCGCACGAGACAATGACCTATTAGTCAGATTACATTCTGACTTAGTTGCAGATGGTCACCAGCAAAGAATCTCGTCCTCACGCTGCACTCAAATATACATAACCTATAACAGTTTAACCATTACTGGACCAATTCTCACCATTAATGTAGGAACACTATTTCCGTCGGCCTATATTAGTGCTCATTTTGGAACCTAAGTAAACAAATTTGAAAATAGCAGGATGCCATGACGACGTTTAAAACTTAGTTTATTTTTGTAAACATATGATTCAATAAAATATCTTCATTAGAATTACATTAAAGTTGAAAACCCATACGACAAAGTCTTAACAATAAAAGGATTTGATGACTTAAAATAACGATTCTTCTTGAAAAAAGCTTTCCAATGATACCAAATAAGCTAGGTAACTAATGTTTAAAATAGTGTTTTAACGACACAATACTAATAAGAAATCTTATATTTCCCTCTCTCTCGTACTATGTTTAGGCCGATTCCTCTGGCGCTATCTCTATTTGGAGTGCTCAAGTTCAGTTTACAGCGCTCCTAGCGGAATAAAATGTTGGCCAATTTTTAACATGGGATGTGACCTTCTTAACGTTTTTGTATTCATTGACTCTAGGTCTACGGCCCACAGGCTTTCAAATTTTCAATGTTAATCTTATGGAGGAAGGATAATTGATTTACTCATAAGACAGCTGTTGTAAAAATAATTACCAGGAAAACAGGAAGAACAGATGTTTCAGTTTAAAACTTTTTTTAAACTTCTTGGATCCACATCAACTGATATTTTGATCAAATTTCGATCAGGAGGCGATCTCTAGTTTAATTTAAGGCTGCGGTCTACCCCAACCAAAACAAAAACAACAACAATGCCGAATATGCCGGCCTCGCGGCCGTAGCGCTAGGCGAGTTTGATGGCTGCAGAGGTTTACGGGGATCGTGTTTTAAAAATAACCAATTAAGATAGAGATTGGCTCTTAACTTTTTCTAAAAGTAGAAAAAAGGATCTAGTCGGCTATCTTTTTAGAATTTTAAAATAAAATTTCTAATTTCAGCTATACCGGTCTAAAATCATCTGTTTTTCTCGATTTTTAACTGAAGTTTTCTATTGGTTTTAATGAACTAATTACAAAATTGTAACAGACGAAAACTAGTACCGTTATTCTTCTTTAATATGACACCTTATTTATAGCTCTAGGCTTCATTTGGCAGAAGATAACACGATTCTAAAAAACCATTGCATTTGTGTGCTCGCCAGGGGTAGACCGCAGCCTTAATGCACGTACACATTGTAATGACATAAATGATAGTTTTAATGCTAAGAAGACTTTAGAGGGAAAATCATTCAAAGGCACACCAAATGCCATCTTACAACCAAACGTTTACAAAGCAACGCCAACACCTCGACTGCGTCTCAGAGATAAATTACACGATATAGGGCAAGCAAAACACAACTTTAGACCCTAGTTCCGAAATATACTATTTTAAGTTAACGAACTGTGAAAACAAACATTTTTATGCAATTATGTAAGTAAACAGGTTGAAATAATAAAACGTCTTCCAACACTACTCGATATATTTACACTTATACTGTAATATTTTACAAGACGGTAAATATATATCAAAGATCTTATAATGGCGATCGATTTCGACCAGTCACACCGGTCATCATCAGGCCCAATCAGAGACTCAATCTGAGTTAGTCTCTGATTGGGCCTGATGATGACCGGTGTGACTGGTCGAAATCGATCGCCATTATAAGATCTTTGATATATATTTACCGTTTTGTAAAATATTACAGTATAAGTGTAAATATATCGAGTAGTGTTGGAAGACGTTTTATTATTTCAACCTGAATATCAGTACCAGCACGTATAATGCTAATCAAGAAGTTATTTTGTAAGTAAACGTCTTATATTAGCGAATTTCCCTTGAGGGCATACGCTATTATGGTAGTAGTCATGGTAAGGCCGAAGCGCATAGCCCGGGACCATCTTGCTTTTTCATTTTGAGGTCCCCAGAAGCCAAAAATGTCATCCTTTCATTTTCATACATATGTGCCCGTGGTACTGATGATATCTTTTGAAGGGGACCTCCAATTTTAATGAAATTTGGTATGAAGGTGTAAGACCAATCCTACTTTCATTAATTCGCAAACAAGCATGATCGGGTTATGGGAACAGGTTTTATGGGGTTTAAAAGGGGTTAAAAATAGGGTTTTTAGCATTTTTGGACTTAAATTTTCAAAATTCAACAATTTTAACTAAAACCATTTAAAATAGCTTAAAAACAAACAATTTAGTATTTTGAATTTTTAACTTTGCTTAACGGGTTACGGAGAAAAGCCAAAAATAGGATTCCCATGTTAATCTTATGGGAAATCAACAAAACCCTGTATCTTGATTACTTATGGGCCTAATTTGATAAAATTTGGTATATACATTCACTAGGTAGGGTTTAAAGCATATTTGCTACAACACCCATATGGCGGTAAACCTACATACTCACCTCCATAGGGTTTATGGGGAAAATTAAAAAGTGCCGAATATTTATAGAATTTGATATTTGCCCTAACTGACTATTACATTTCCTAACAACTAACATTTTCTAACGACATACCATGGCAGCAAACCTACATATTCATTCTTATCGTGTTTGTGGAGAAATACAAAATCTCAAATTATTTTGGAAATTCGCTGAGTATGGAGGTCTGCTGCGGCGGCGGTTTTTAGCGAATTTCCCATAGGGAATAAGCTATTACCGTAGGTCTCATGGTAAGACCTAAGCCCGGGACCATGTTACTTTTTCGTTTTGAGGTGCCCAGAGACCAAAAATAATAGTCATTAAAATTTATATATATATATATATATATATATATATATATATATGTATATATTTATATATGTATATATATATATATATATATATGTGTGTCCCTAGACACGATAACTCTCGTAAAAATGGTCCGATCGACACCAAATTTGGTAGAGATGTGTAATCCTACATTTATTCGGATGAGTTCGTAAACCAGACATATCGACCTACCGGAAGGGGTAGTTTTGGGGGATTTTGTACCCCAAAAATGGGTTTTTTGCATTTTTCATATGTAATTTTTAAAAATTTTAAATTTATATTTTGACCATTGGATTTAGCTCAAAAAAACACACAATTTAGTATTTTGAAGCTTTGCTCTATCTCCATTGGTTACCGAGATATTCAAAAGTCTAAAGACAGTACATTGTATTTTGGGGCTCCAATGTTAATCTTATGTAGAATAAGGATGTGTTAATATTTCACTTGTTAACCAATATTTTTGGATGAAACTTGGTATTCACCTTTATTTAGTTGAGATAAATCCATTTATGATAAAGAATTCCTAGTTTTTATGCTTATCATGGCAGCAAACCTGCATACTCCTTTCCCATGTTAATCATATGGAGAATAGGCAAACTCCTTTAGCAATGGACAGATATTGAAGAAACGAAGTATAAGGCTTCATATGGTCGAAATATATTTATATTTTTGAGCTATAAACCTACTTTTAGTGTTCCCCATGGCAGCATACCTGCATACTCTTTCCCTATATTTTTATCATAAGGAGAATAGACATTTATTTCCCTATTTATGGGCATGTGATGATATTTGGTTTACAGGTTTATCTGGCCAAAATTAATATTACTAATTTGGAAATTCGCTGAGTACGCAGGTCTGCTGCGACGGGGGGTATTTTACTATTCAGACGACGGAAATTAAAGCAACGTTTTTCGTGCAATTTGGTAAAAAATAATTGAAGGTGATCCTGCCGAATATATATAGATGATAAGAGATGCTGAGGTCCGTATATGAGATATAATTAATGCAAAAATTCCTTATCACGACGAAATGTTGATATGAAGTTAACAAACAGTACAGTTTGCGTATTTTATGTTAGTCTCTAAATTATATAAATTTTTAAAGTGCCAAAATAAACGAATTTGTTTGAATCTGGTATTGACACATTTGAAATATAGTAATGCAAATAAAATAGACTTTCCAACGTGCATTTTAAATTTTACCAGGGGTTTGAAAACATAGAATTTTGGAAACTTAAATGAAGGTCTAAGACACATTATAATAAAATAAAATAAAGTAAAAACTGTGCACAGCATATCAAAAGGTTGGTGGCTTTAAAACAGCAACAACTAAACCGTTCGGGAGAGAGGGAGAGGGACTAGGGTGAAAGAATTTACAAGTGTCTTTTGATTTGATCGACTTCTTGGACTTACAAAAGCCAATCACTTAACTTGTTCACAGTCCATTTCAAAAGATTTACCTTGTTTATTTGGATTTCACCTTTCCAACAGAGGAATTACGGTAAGAAGTAAATTTGCTTAAAAGCGTCCACTTGAAATAATTAAGTAATTTTCTTCAAGTAATACTCTCTGATAGGAGTATTTTTCAGTCAGTTCTTCATTTTTTTATCTGAGAATTTAAAAGTCAAAGCTGAACAATGACTGTGTATTACAAGTGAATAACTTTGAAATAATGTATAAATTATAATATTTTGATTGTAACTATTTAAATCATAATTTTTATAATTAATTATTATATTACATTATTTTATTTTGTGATCTAAGTTCCCTTTCACATTTCTTCTCCCATTGTAACATATACATAAAATTAAATGAGCGTTAGTTCTTCTATACGTATGATTTCTTCTTAGGTAGGCCTAGTTATGTATAGTGTTTATGAATTTGGTTCTACAACTTCATAAAATTAGTCATTTTGGATATTGGATATTTCTCATTCCTCATCAATAAAGCAAAAAAGTTATACACAAATTAGAAACCAGCAATCTGGTATTATTCTCAGAAATAATGGCAATTGTATTTTGGAATACAATTTCGAAACATGTAACGACATAATAGGCAACAGTGGACAACCATTTGACGGAAATTGTTGATTGATTCTTTAAAGCAGTTTAGTTTGTGATTTAATCACAAACAATCCTCTTCCGTTCACAACCAAATGTTCCGTCAGTTATAAGAGTAACTTTGACAACTATTTTTCTCTTCATGTTGTGTGAAAAGAAAGTATCGCTAAGTATGTAGGCAATTCAAACCCCGATTGACATAGATCCATTAATAAATTAATTGTTGAGATTGAGACTACTGACGACAGAGTCAGAGGGGAAATAAGAGGTACTAATTAGTTAATTGAGCCAACTAATTGACTAAATGAGCTAACTTTGTTCGTTACGATGTAAACTCTTAACTCGATTGGTAGGATCACTTGACACCAACTTTGAGTTCTGAAATTCTGGTTGGATGGATTCAATTTATCATTCATGGGCATTTTAAATGTGTACAATGAACTGTGGTTGACACTTTTCGTCAAACATGTAATTAAAAAAAAGTTTTTTACACAGTTTCCTAAGATTAAAAAGGGAATGTTAATATTTATCCATGCTACAGTAAATTTGAAACAAACACCAAGTAACTCCACTTTCGTACTCTATATACCTTCCCCCTTCAAACTCTTCCCTCTCCCCCCCTCCACCAACCCCTTCTCTCTTCATTTACCCATGCAGATGGACAATGTGCCATTTCATATTTCCATAATCAACATTCGTGTCCGTACAATCGTTTCCTTTTGAGAGCATCGCTTCGTGAAATGCCTCCTTTCATTAAACAAGGCTTATCTATTACTGCTATTGTTGCCATTTTTTTACAATTTCTGATTACGGAGTTGTATTTTGTGTGGCTGTTATTATGTAGAAAGATGTACTCTGAATTAAATACTTCTTAATGGCGAAAATATTGGATTTTAATCGATAAAATTACAATTTAATTTACAAGAAATCATAAATTAATTTTTCTGCTGAGTATTTTACAATAGTAGTTTTCATCACTATAGGAGCAAAAGTTTAATTAACCGTTAGTCATTATCCTTCTTTTTATCGAAAGGAGGATTGTGTTTCTTAGTCCATTGTCATGCTCTACATAAATTGAAACTTCTTTATAAGGAGAGTAATTTTTCAGAGGAAGGTCAGGAGTTGCCGTAGAATTCATTTAAAATTAAATTGTCTGATGAAATATTATTTCATCTTTTCCAACTGTCAGTAATTTTACTACACTAAGTACACTACAGTGTACACAAATTCCTAAACAAATTTTAAATGCTACCTTTTATTTATACTGATATAGAAAAGTACCGAAAAAGCTTTATCTTTACTTAAATTTAAATTGGACTAATATTTCCTTATATTGGGCGGTTAAAAAAATAACATATATTAAAACAAGAATGGGATTATCAGACCATCTAACATTGGACTGCGGCAAGAACATTTAAAAAATGAACTGAGTCCAACACTCAGCATTCCAATAAACCAAGTTTGTTTCTCCACATTCAGTTTTTCTGACAGTTTTTATCCAAAACAATCCATTTGATGCAGTGAAATTAAAAGTCCACCATATCCGAAGTGCTGCAGGTTGATGAATTGAACCTCTAATTGACATTGAATTTTTACATTCAACTGAAAGCCAGAGCTACCTTTCAAAAAGTAATCAAGTCAAATGAATGTTTTGAGTTTTTTATTGAGCGATGGATCTCGATACTGGGAAATACTGTATTTAAATTAAACTACAAATAAATCTGAGTGTGGCTTAGAATAAAAATTACAATGATTCAAGCCTTGTAAGGTTTATTTATAAAAAACATTTGGTAACGAGTTTGGAGTACTGCAAAGTTGAAAATAGACAGCTTTATTTAATTTTTGAAGACAGCTTTAGTTACTCACTAGTCCTCAAAAATTGTATTAGGCCTAGATTTATTTTTTATTTTTAAAATACATTAAAGTCGTACTAATTCAAACTAATTGGGGATGAACCTTGTTTGTTAGGTTTAGTGAATTTTCGTGTTAGGTGGAATTGATAAATAATGCAAGATATTTACTCGTTTAATCTCGCCATTCACTCAAACAGGGCGTATGATACTAAACTAAATGATGATTGGACAACAGAAAATATTTGCTAACAATGGATCTATGTTAAACAGTGGAACTATATTTAAACCTTTAAATTAAGTCTGTCAAAAACTATCAAACCATAGAAAAAATATTGCAACATCGACAAAAATCTTTCTAATAGTAATAACCACAAATTCCATGCAATATTGAGAATCAGGAATTCCGGAATTCCCGTCTTGAAGGGAAAAATTGTAGTTTTTACAATATGTATTTGAACTATACGTGGATCTTCAAAATAGTGATTCTACTGTATTGCAATAATAATTTCTAAGCCTGCCTGATTGTAAAACTTAGTGTACAAGTCAAACTCATATAACAAATACAACTATTTTTAACCTGCGATTAGTGAAACAAATCTAAAAAGTAAATATTTTTCTTGTCAATAGAAATTTGTCGGAAAAAAATAATTGTAGTAAAGTATAAACAGCAAGTGAGGTTTTATCGACGACTTTCTTAAAGGGACTCAATGGAAGTCTTGCATAAAATTCATCTAGGATAAAATCATTTTTCGTTTATGTCATGTGTGTGTTTTTTCATCATTTTTAAGGCCATTGAAATCAAAGCTATTCGCCTCAAACACGATCTAAAAAGAACAAATATGCTGGAATTTATTGAATTTAGAGTTTATGAAATGGTTTTTTAATGATTTGATTGGCTGCCATTTTTTAAAGTAATCCATTTGAGTTTGGGTCATTCTTTTCATATTAATTGAGACCTTTATTTTTATATACAATCATTCCATGCTAACATTAAACATTTTTTCTGACTCCTCCTGGACTGATCTCCTTGTTGCGATAGGAAATTACAGAGAGAAATAAGAAAGAAATAATATGATTTATCGTTGTACGAGATATGTTCTAGGTTGCGAGGTCTTTCTTCATTAATGAACATAAATTTACTCCTCAGTTTTTATAATGTGACTTACAAATCGCTTTGTTTATTTTCCACAATAAAGATTGTCTCTTCTCAATAAAAATTATATTGCCGTTTAGATACTTTTAAACACTGGGTATAGATTATACAGTTTATAAACAGGTAAAAAGTTCAGGTAAACAGTACGGACGATGTATAATTTATTGCTGTAGAGTAGAACACATATGATGTAGAATGATTCCTAAAGCTAACTGAGATAAGTCAATAATATATTTAAAACACTTTATATCATTCAAACATACATGATAACGCATTCAATCAAACAACCATTCATTTCTGTATATCCCCTGAGATCATATAATATTTTATAACCACATGCCCTTACATTATTAACACATTATTGTTGATTAAATCGGGAGGGAAAGTTAAGATAAAAATTGAAAAGGAAGTTTTTAAATTGGAGATTAATATTGTTTGCATAGGGAAAATTCTGAGCTGTAAAGCTTTAAAAGTAGGAACAAGTTGTGTCTGTTGTTTATCAACATCACTGGATTTCGTGATTCTAAATGTTTAAGTAATTACAATGGCAGCAACTGGCAGTCGACAAAATTTAATGCAGACAAGGCAAAGTCATAGCCTAAACATCACGACAATCCTATCCTTTAAGCTGCAGATTAGACTGCAAGATGGAAGAAGTTAAGTGCAAGTTATGTATAAAAAAATTTATAATATAAAAGGAAAGTGTAATGAAATAGGTTGATTAAATTGAGCTAATTAATGACACTACCTAACAGCAGACTGTTAAGACCAGTTAGATATTAAGACCAGGGTTTGGTCTGTTTCATTATGCCAAAAATGCCACTGGAAGAAGTACACACAAATAATGTAATTTTTTTGTGCATACGTTCAACTAGTTTGAGATCCACAAGTATTTGGCTGCAGGATGCAAAGACTTGACAACAGAACTCTACAGACTCACCTAAAAATATTTTCTTGAATCTATTCCCAAAAAGAAAGAATCTGACTTACCCACAATTTCCCAAAAATATACTTTCAAAATACAATAAAACTCACTTTTGTATAAAATTATATATTTACAAAAATATACAAATTAAATACTCTTTGCATACAATTCACATTTACTGGTCATAATACTAAAAATATTATGTACAATAAAAGTTACAAGTATTAAAAATGATCTAAAACTATTAAATTTAAACTGTACAATTAAAAAAAATCATTTACCCTGACAATATATATGACAATATAGTGGTAAATAATCTAAGTGTACAGTTTACAATTTAATAAACTTGACTGTAGGTGGAGTATGTTTTAGTTAAATTATAAGCCCAGACGCGCCGGAGTTCTCCTTGGAGTGGAGGGTGTCCCAGGATCCCGAACTCCTGGTGTTATTATTTCACTCCTGAAACAACATAAAACATTGTGAAACTTCAGATAAAGAGTACATGTCCCAGGTTTCAAATACCTATTATCAACCTGATTTTTAATTGAATAAACATTTTGACTTAATGTAAATTTTTTATTAATAGTATATAAAAGTACTACTCACATCTTATATCATGACACCCTACAACTTCTAGTTAATTATAAGTTACTTCAAACCATTTCGTAAACCAGGAAAAATTTCATTTTTGTAACTGTTGCTATGATACCAATTAAGAGCTATTGAAAATTTTACAGAAATTTATGAACTCGAACTTGTAAATTTACAAAAAGTGTCTTAATAATGAAATAATAAGGTTGTCTTGGCATATCAATGTGCTACAATGCAGGGTTTAAAGCCTCTTCTGTACTAGCCGAACAACTGCTGCAAAATTGTTTAGTGACCACAAAAAATCAACGAATATTCCTAACGAACACGTGGAGATTACAAGGTTTTCATTAGAGAAAAATACCACCTTACAAACAAAAGTTACGAGCAAAACACTGTTCGGCAGACATATTCAGCCAGTGCGAATACAGATTGGAAAATGAATGCTTAGAAATAAAAAAGTCTTATCTCCTCATGTAGTTGAGATAACTGAATAGACCAATATGTAAACAGATTGTGAACTCTTGAACGTTTTCCACACAGCTAAAACCCACCCGTGACCTTGAGACAACGTGAACAATGACTGCACCAGAAGAAGCTGCAAGGTATTTAATTAAGTACTTTAACTATGTGATAGCAAAGGCAACAGTTTAGTTGTAAGCACTGTGAATGTTGCAGTAGGGACTCTAAAATTTCTTACTGTTCAAAGCTTTTTGTAAGCGAATGGGTGCCAGAACAAGACTCACTTGCGGACGCTCGCCTGGCTCTTGCGCTCAGCCTCCTCCTGCCGAGCCTTGATCTCCTCCTGCGCCGCCTTCATCTGACCCTCCATCTCGTGGAGGTGCTCGAGCGCCTGTCGCCGCTTGGCCGAGCCCGACCGACCCGTCTCCTTCACCGAGAAGAACATCGGACCGAGCTCTGCCAGCCAGTGGCCGTCCACGGCCGTCACACACTGCATGTACTCCTGCCAAACAACCACCCAACCATCAGTCTGTTTCTTTACTCAAAGAGGTTTTCATTTTAGGTTTAACACTACACTCTTGTAGAAAACGTGGCAAATAATGACGTAGATGAAACCTACAACAGTTTTTGCTATTCCCAAAAAACGCAAACGGAATAAAATATTTTACTTAGGCCTATCAATAGTAAAACTCAAGGTGCATAACTGAACAGCTCTCGGTTGATGAAATCATCATCGTACCTTGGCAGTCATGATGAGTTCATGGTAGACTACGTAGTCGGGAGTGAACCCCATGCCGAACAGGGCGGAGGTAGGGTGGAGATGGCACGGCATCCCGGTACGGCAGTTGACGTACTCACCGATGCCCTTCAGTCTGGCGGCCTGGTGGAAGTAGGCTGGAGACACATGCAAAGTGAGTAAACATTGCAGTGGTTAAAACATGATTTTAATGAATAAACTAAATGGCTAGAATGTTTTTAAAACATGGATTTAATGAGTAAACTAAATGGCTAGAATGTTTTTATTAAGTGTTAAGAACAACTTTTGGTTAAGATTTAAGGAAGCATCTTGAATTTCCTATTTTAATAAAAATACTTTAAAATAGTTTAAACTTCCTGATATCTATACTTATTTAATACGCTAAGGGGTTTTTTGGTGTTGAAAACTCCTCCAACAATTTTCAACCGATATTCAAGTTTTCGGTGTCGTTGGATAGGGCTTTGTCTGTAGTTGTTTCTGACAAAAATTGATGAGAATCAGACATAAAATAAGGGCGCTATACACAAATTTGAAATTTTCCCATTAGAATAACATTAGGTTTGAGTTGAACATTTTAAACATCTGTTAATGTACAACTGTAAATACGTGTAGTTTTTTGTAATTACTAAAATTATATTCACAAAACTGGATTATTCGGATGTTGTTGAAATGTTAATTTATAACTAAATGTAACTTTTATATTGTAAAAAAATAAATTGCTCGATTCAAGCAAGAAGTAGACTATTTTAAATTATTTGTGTTGTTAAAGACTAAACTGGTGGGTAGGTGTTCACTACAATAATATTTTATTTTTAATACCTATTTTGTATATTATAATTCTATTTGCAATTCAATTCCTGTAATTACCCGTCAACAACAATAACCTTAAAATTAATTTAACATCTCAACAGTGGCATTAAAGGTAATTCTATACTTGAGGTGTTACGAAAGGACAAATCTTACTCTGCTAAGAATCAATCAACTCCCCCTTGCCTCACTTCCTTACTTTGTCTAATACAATCCACCACAGGCCTACTCGTGAAAAAAGTCTATGCGGACAGGGCAAAGAAAGGCAAAACAGGGCCTGCCATACTCTTAAGAAAAATGACAGGGCTGAATATTTAAACCATTTGTCAAGTTAAACCAGTGGTTCACAAGCTATCCACATATGAGATTATTAACAAGCGTTCCAGCATGGCCTGCAGTACTGACCGGAGCAGATGCACTTGCGGATGATGTCCCAGTCGGTTCCGCAGCTCACCACTTGTATCTTCTGCTGCACCAGGATGTCTTTGAGCTGCTGTCTAACCTCCCGCACCTTGCGCATCGCCTTGATGTGGATGAAGTGCTCGTTGCACCAGGACGCCGAGTAACTGCAGAACACAACAGACGCTTTATCTTTGTCTTTACACGCTGTCTAACCTCCCGCACCTTGCGCATCGCCTTGATGTGGATGAAGTGCTCGTTGCACCAGGACGCCGAGTAACTGCAGAACACAACAGACGCTTTATCTTTGTCTTTACACGCTGTCTAACCTCCCGCACCTTACGCATCGCCTTGATGTGGATGAAGTGCTCGTTGCACCAGGACGCCGAGTAACTGCAGAACACAACAGACGCTTTATCTTTGTCTTTACACGCTGTCTAACCTCCCGCACCTTACGCATCGCCTTGATGTGGATGAAGTGCTCGTTGCACCATGACGCCGAGTAACTGCAGAACACAACAGACGCTATATCTTTGTCTTTACACGCTGCCTCACCTCCCGCACCTTGCGCATCGCCTTGATGTGGATGGAGTGCTCGTTGCACCATGACGCCGAATAACTGCAGAACACAACAGACGCTTTATCTTTGTCTTTAAACGCTGCCCAACCTCCCGCACCTAACGCATCGCCTTGATGTGGATGAAGTGCTCGTTGCACCACGACGCCGAGTAACTGCAGAACACAACAGACGCTTTATCTTTGTCTTTACACGCTGCCTAACCTCCCGCACCTTGCGCATCGCCTTGATGTGGATGAAGTGCTCGTTGCACCACGACGCCGAGTAACTGCAGAACACAACAGACACTTTATCTTTGTCTTTACACGCTGCCTAACCTCCCGCACCTTGCGCATCGCCTTGATGTGGATGAAGTGCTCATTGCACCAGGACGCCGAGTAACTGCAGAACACAACAGACGCTTTATCTTTGTCTTTACACGCTGCCTCACCTCCCGCACCTTGCGCATCGCCTTGATGTGGATGAAGTGCTCGTTGCACCATGACGCCGAGTAACTGCAGAACACAACAGACGCTTTATCTTTGTCTTTTAACGCTGCCCAACCTCCCGCACCTAACGCATCGCCTTGATGTGGATGAAGTGCTCGTTGCACCATGACGCCGAGTAACTGCAGAACACAACAGACGCTTTATCTTTGTCTTTACACGCTGCCTCACCTCCCGCACCTTGCGCATCGCCTTGATGTGGATGAAGTGCTCGTTGCACCATGACGCCAAGTAACTGCAGAACACAACAGACGCTTTATCTTTGTCTTTAAACGCTGCCCAACCTCCCGCACCTAACGCATCGCCTTGATGTGGATGAAGTGCTCGTTGCACCACGACGCCGAGTAACTGCAGAACACAACAGACGCTTTATCTTCGTCTTTACATGCTGCCTCACCTCCCGCACCTAACGCATTGCCTTGATGAGGATGAAGTGCTCGTTGCACCATAACGCCGAGTAACTGCAGAACACAACAGACGCTTTATCTTTGTCTTTACACGCTGCCTCACCTCCCGCACCTTGCGCATCGCCTTGATGTGGATGAAGTGCTCGTTGCACCATGACGCCGAGTAACTGCAGAACACAACAGACGCTTTATCTTTGTCTTTACACGCTGCCTCACCTCCCGCACTTTACGCATTGCCTTGATGTGGATGAAGTGCTCGTTGCACCACGACGCCGAGTAACTGTAGAACACAACAGACACTTTATCTTTGTCTTTACACGCTGCCTCACCTCCCGCACCTAACGCATCGCCTTGATGTGGATGAAGTGCTCGTTGCACCATGACGCCGAGTAACTGCAGAACACAACAGACACTTTATCTTTGTCTTTACATGCTGCCTCACCTCCCGCACCTTGCGCATCGCCTTGATGGGGATGAAGTGCTCGTTGCACCACGACGCCGAGTAACTGCAGAACACAACAGACGCTTTATCTTTGTCTTTTCAATGCACTCCCAATTATCCAGGCCCGAGTTATCCGTCCCATGGTCGCTCTAAGCTGAATTTTAATTTTTTTATTTTGTCGGAGCAGAATAATATTGTGTTTGTTTACCTTGTGTTTTGGTTTAAGGTAAAGCAAAAATATTGATAATTTATTGGTTTAGTTTAATGATTACTTGAAATAAAGATTAAAGGTATTAATTTTAATTTTAAAGTAGTAGTTATACACAACAACCTTGCAAAACAAAAGCATGGGTTGACAAACTGAAATGTCACTCCGCAGAACGTAAACAGTCGTTCAAGTGACAATAGATATTTTCATGTATGCTCCGAACTTCCTGTGTGCCTCGGGGCTTTCCATGCAGTCAGAGATCTGTACCAGAGTCAAATCTTTAGTCACAACACTTGTATTGAAACTACTCATATCAGCTATAAAGTGATTAGTATTCCAAGAGCAGCGATTGTCCAAACCAATCTGATAAATTAGCAGCTCAATCGGATGGAATAGAATCAACCGGATTGTAATGGTGTACAATTGCAGTACCACAATTGCTGTTGGTACTGATTGCAACGGGAGCTAGTGAACTAGTGCTCCAAGCTACTCGAGAGCCAGGTTGTTAAATGGAGTTTTGCGCGTACAGTCTGCAACATGTCAGTTTGTTTGGTAGTTTTGGCCAGTTTTGTCAGTAGAGTTCCGCAAACCCGCACCTATGTGGACTGAACTGTGTCTGGGTTTGTGACAATTCCTGGTTATAGGCAGAGTAGTAAACATAAGAAAAAAGTATGAATAGTTAATGTTATTCCTATAAAAAACATTTATCTACAGCATAACTAGCTTACCCGGCATGCTTTGCAATGCCAAATAATTAAGGTGAGCTTGTTTGCTACGCTTACTCGCCGTCAGGTTCAACTTGTTCGCTACGCTCACTTGCCGCAAGTCTGTAATATCCTCTAGTTTTTTTATTACCAATCTTCCTCCAATACTTCAAATGAAAAGTTGTTTATAGAATTAATATTCCTAAATGCAATCATATGTTTTAGTACAAAAATGTTTCTTCCATAAGAATAACATTGTAACTATATATATATATATATATATATATATATATATATATATATATATATATATATATATATATATCAAAAAAGGGTTGTTAACCATGCAATAAACCTAGATGTGGTACCTGCAAATTAATATCAGAAACCGATGTATTTGAAAGCAGTAACACTAAGAAGAAATATCCAATAAATCATGAAATGGACTGCAATTCAAAAAATTTAATTTACCAACTTGACTGCAAATACTGCCACAAACAATACATTGAACAAACTACAAACCACTTAAGAATAAGGATGACAGGGCACAGGGCAGATATTGCTCACAATGACGAGGATAAACATGTAGCCAAACATGCCTTCTTCCACAATAAAAATAAAATAGAAGACTGCTATACTTTAAAGACCATAAAGAAAGTAGAAGAAAATTAAAACAAAAATATCACGATGATAAACCTGAGAAAGCAAGAACTCGCCCACCAACTTGTATTACAAACACGACATCCGATGGGCCTAAATTTGAGATAAAATGAAAACCTGAGACTACTGAGCCAATCAGGTTTTGTAAAATTTATTTAACATGTCAGATGATGTCTGCTTTAGATCTATGACTGTTTAGTTTGTTATTGTTTATATTTTTATTTTTACTTTTATTTTATTGTGAATTTGTACATATTTATACACTTTTTTTATATTATCTGAAGAAGCCTACCAAGATGGGCGAAAATTAATAAAAATTGTTTCAACCTGAACATGAAGAAATTTTCTTCAAATATATAGATAGATGTGCATGTTATTAATTAATAAATTATTGATTTAATAAAAATTTAAACCCATCTTCAAGTGGAACGCTGGATCAGATTCCAGATCACGAAACACCGTGAATTTGTTTTTACTAATGGATTGTTTTTTTGTGATGGATAATGTCCACAATAATTTATTAAACAATAACATAAACTCACCATCACCAAAAATAACCTTTCAACAAAGAAGGAGACAATGTACATAATTCAAAAATATAAAACTTCATCTGTTAAAACAAACTTAAAAGCACCAGTGTATACTTAAACTTACATTGCTCTGTTATCATTGCAGGACCCTCCCCCAATCCTGGTGATGGTTGGTTTTAGGTAATGAGCTAGATTGCTCATTACCTAAAACCAACAAGAGTATAGCTGAAGATGATAATTGGTAAAAAGTAGATGAACAAGTTTAAAACTGAAGTACGGCTTGGGAGTGTCTAGTGTGTGTTGATTTTTTTAAATTAAAAATTAAATTCTTTTTTTACCTAGGCAACTAAAAAGTTACAGTCAAATAATTACCATTTATTTTCATCGTCATGGAAGTATGTTACTACAATAGCCTATACTAATAAAGAATACATGTTGTTAATTATATTATATTAAGTATAAAATAAAGGTGTATTGAATATTATTAAGTTTTAAATTATTTTTCCAAATCCATGTAGGCTACCTCTTTCAACAGCACTAAATATATTTACTCATACTGTAAACCAGACGATAGTTATAAATTAAAGTTGCTGCTAAAGATTTTACTAACGATAGTAAAAATTTTATTCTATTTCGTAACTTAATTATAATTTTTTTTTATTTGCAAACTTTTCCAACAGTCAGTAGTACAAATAAATAAAATAAAATTCCTACCCTTTCTGGGTAATGCAGCGTTACTGTCCTTTACTGTTTTTGTACCCCGTTTGTTTTTTTTTTCTAGGTTCCCCATCACCAAAATATGGGGATGAAATTGCAGATTGTGATAACTTATTTTATCAACAAAGGATGGAACATGTGCATAATGCAGGTCATGTCCACAATACCGCTCAACCACCACACATAACCTACATCTACTTGGCTCACTTGTTCTGTTTCCACTGGTTGTAGACGTTGAGCAGTGTGAGGTGGTCAGACTCTGGAACTTGGAACTTCTCCCGGACAGAATCCGCCTCCTCCTCTCGGCCCTTGGGGCGGTAGAATATCGACGGCACCGACAGCATTGACACTGCGAACACGACAGACTCGGTTGATTAGGGATTGATTATTCACAAGCCAAATTGGTACTGAACATCTCTTGGAGCCAAGGATTTTATGGGACTAAGAGTCTATGAGGTAGAGTCACTTGTATACCCAGACTAATTTGATGGATAGTCAGGCCAGGTATCGGAAAATTTGAAAGTGGAGCCAGCCATGGGTCATCATTTATTTGGATATCGCAACCAACTATGGCTATTATTTCCTGGTTATCATAAAAGAAAAAGATAATTGTTAAGTCAGTAAATGTAAGAGTGATTGAGAAGTTTCTCTCAATACACTATCAGTCCAATATTTTGACATTGTAATTAAGTCAAACAAAATAAACAATTAAACTTTTGTTTTCTTTCTTTTAGTCCGGATTCTTACTCTAATTTGAAAATGAATTTGTCCTGACTCCACAATCAAATACAATTATTTTGCCATCTCCCTGGTATCAACATACTTTATTGCTTGTAGTTTATCCTCAACCAAAACACAACAATTTTTATGCTTCCCAGTAATTGCTTAGGGTAGGGTAAATAAAGTAAAGTAGGTATATAGGTAAATAGGGTATAATAATGCTTAGGGTAAAAAGGGATGTGTCGATACTAAAATTTATCGATTCTCGATACAATACCGATACCTGAAAAATCGATTCTCGATACCGATAACATCGAGGTATAATACCTGTAAGTTGCGCATAAGTAAAAACAACACCCCCGCTGATAACATGTTTTGGAATTCTAATTTTTTTCTGAATAAAATTATTTAGAAGCCTACTTAGGCTACCAATGACATTAAAACTACAATTGCTCACACACTTGTTAATGAGGTAATTTTTTTATTTAATTAGATAGTAACAGGATCGGGTCAAATAGTTTTCGGATTCTGATTTTTCGAAGGTCAACAGAAAGACAAGCAGGTAGGCAAATTGAGGCCATATTTTGAGAGACAATAAAAATGTTCAAATCAGTTTAAAATACGACCAGAGGTATATAAAAAGACATAACCTAACATCAACATCAAAGAGCAAATAAATACAGACGACATTAGAACATATGTTTGAATTGCTGTTCATCCAATGCTTTCAGTTCGTTGTCAAACGCAATCGTAATATTAATAAGATTAAATTTTATATTGAGTTAAGAAACTATGAATGATCAAAAGTGTTCCCCAACTACTAGCACTCCATGTCAGTTGTCAAGGAAACAAACTCCTAGACACTAGCGATTCAAGCGGGTTGAATAAAAACTAGAGCTTCTACAGTTGCCGTGATTGGCCGAGCCTTGAAACACTTGTATCGTTACTGCTAGCGCTCCAAGCGAGAGGTCTCAGAATTGAGATTTAGACTTAACCTAGGTGTCTGGGTGTTGTGAATATTTCCCGTCTAGTGTATGATGTGACCCAATCTGCCTCTTTTCTTTGGTCGTCATTAGGCATTAGCGGAAGACTTAGTCTGATAACAAAGGGAATACGGGTCTATTTTTTACAGCACAAGGATTGCATCGAGGTCCGTGTTGTACAGTTGACTTGACTGTTAAACAAAGACGTTACTAGGCCTATATCGTTTTCTTGACAATCCGATATATGGAAGTTTAACATGTTTATATAGGAATTCAACTTAGCAAATAAAATACGATATTTTGCTTTAGTAATTAAACAATAATTGCCTCAACAAAAATTGTGTTTACTGACTGGTATCAGTATCTACTTTAGACGATCGATTCTCGTTACCCATACCAATGCCTAAGAATCGGTGGTATTGAGAATCGGTATCGAGAATCGACCCATCCCTACTAGAAAATGTTATACATAATGCACTGAAGAGACTGACCGATGAAAAGGAAAAAGTTTAAATTCTGTCCCCCACCTCCTCTGCTTTGAAAATACTTAATTGCCGTGTCATCTCATTGGCAAACAAGGATAATCAGGGTGGCCACTAAAGCTGGATTCTAAAATTCAAGCATAATTCCAGGTTTTCCAGGTAAAATCTATAAAATTCAAGGTACAAATAATATACGGGATTTTCCTTTACGTAAATACCATTCTTAAACATATCGACTGAGGATATCTCGACAGCGACGATCATTTATTTATTTTAAAATGATTTATTTTGATTTAGGCTAATATTGGCCCATACAAGCTGTAATTAGGCTATAAAATCTATAATCTATAACTAGCCCATGATAAAAGCTATAAACTATAATGGTCTAGCCTACTTACCATTTATTTGCAACTGCTTACTATACAAGACAGTCTGTATGGTATTAATAATAAAAAAGCCACTTCACTTCATTTCA